>JASVER010000153.1:843941-959945 GCA_030449065.1 Oceanodroma leucorhoa | reverse complement strand
GAAGGAAGGAAGGAAGGAAGGAAGGAAGGAAGGAAGGAAGGAAGGAAGGAAGGAAGGAAGGAAGGAAGGAAGGAAGGAAGAAATCTTAACAAAATCAGTGGAGACACAGATTTCCTAAAGAGCAAGATAAAATCTTGCTGAAGTGAACACCAAAATTTCCAAAGCCTTCTGGGGGTCCACGGTGTTATCTTACTCTGCCTCACTTTATATCCCCATCAGTTTGATTCTCCTCTAGGCTGCCCACCAGCCCCTGCCTTTCAGTACTGCGAAAATCCTTCTCAAAAACACTTGAAGTTACTCAGTGCTATTGATCACTTATGAAGTCATTTCCACAATGCAATCCTTCAGAAATGGGACTGAGAGCTAGGCTTAGCTCATCCTTGCAGAAGCATGTTTCACAAAGGTGACCAGAGTAACAATACTGCATCTTCTGATCCCCCTCTCTCCCCCACTGTTGTTTGTTTTCTTTTTTTTTTTTTTGGGGGGGGGGTGGAGTGGAGGGGTGGGGAGGTAAGGGAATACATATGTATTGAGCATGTCTTTTTCCTGCTGTAGACACTTCTGAAAACGCAGATTTTTTTCATTTTCTTCCTGACTATAAGCTGACAACTGAGCAAAATGGAGAGGAGAATGGAGTCCTTCTGAGCTGTGGCAGCTGATAATTACCTTGCTCTGTGCAGCGCTCTCCATAACCCCAGCACTGTGAGAAGTGTACTTGATTACAGTGTGTAAGCCCAGCTCAGTGTGAGAGTTCTGCTTCATTAGGGAAATAGAGTTGCACTGCTTTCACTGATCTCATTTCCATCTCCATTTTTGCCCTTGCGTGTAGAGCTAAACTACCTTTATGCTTAAGTATCTGCCATCCTTTTGTCCTCGGAGAGCCTTACAGGTAAATGCATGGAGGCAAAACAATCAGTGAAATATTTGCAAAAGAGGGTAGGGTGAGGAGAGGACCACTGGGTGCTCTCCAGAAAAGAAAGAATAAAGTTGTGATAGGCTTTCTCTGGGGAAATGATAGTCCCTATCATTTGAGTGGGTTTGTTTGTTCAATCCCCTGTGAGAGAAAAAAAAAGAAAACCAGCCTCCATCCCACAGGGAAAGAGGAATGATCTCCTTGTGGGGTAGGCAGAGACTAAGTACAATGATAACGATGATGATGATGATGATTACAGGTCTTTTAATTTAGAAGAATGGGTGCATTGAACATTGTGGCTCAGCAGCCTAGCTCCAGCTAGGTGCAGGGAGAGCTTGTGGCACTCCAAAACACTCTATTAAAGTAAGCAGGGACTCAGGGCATGAAGGGGGCTTACCTGAAGGGATTGTTTTTACAACAGACTGGTGTTTGCCAGGATGCATGTTTTCTTCTGTCAGTGATCAAATATTTATATTATAATTGTGTGGATTTCTGATTTGTGAGCATTTCAGGACACTTACAATGACATTTGAAAGGTATCTCCCTGGTGCTGTTCCTCAGCACTCACCAGTGAGTGCATGACCCTGAGAGCAAAGCAGAGACTTAATCTTGGTCAAGGAAAACTATTTAAGCATCTTTAGACCTAACTGCATGTTTGGGATTATTTATTCTTTTATAGCCACAATCTTCAGCCCTTAATGAGGTTGTGAGTGTAGCTCCATTGGCATTAAAGGGATGGTGCAAGCTAAGGGATAATTAGGATGTATCTATGCCTTGTAATGGAGCAAGGAGACCCCTGAGCTAGGGGAGACTGGGGCTAGTGCACACAGAGTATGGTGCAGTCAGCAGCAACTAGCTTGGGGCTAAAGGCAGATAACATTTTCCTGAGACCATCTTGCTTCCAGCTAATTCAGGCACAGATGACAAGTGAAGGTGGGAAGAAGGAGGAGTGAGTATCCCCCTCCAGGTAATGTTGCTCTCATGCTCTGTTATATGGTAAGTTGCTGCCACATTTTTTGTGGCTGTGGAGTCCCCGTGGGATCCGGGCTGGGTACTACCACGGCTGTCACAGATCCAGCTTGGCTGCCGCCCTACTGCTAGCCTAGACATGCCGTTAGCTTTTCAAATCTCATGCCCATGTTACACAGACTACGAAACAAGCTACTCGATCTGCTTTCCTCAGCCATGTGTGTCTTCAGCTTATATTCCAAATGCTGCAGTTCAGCTCACAGTGATTTTCTGCATGGTTTTGAAATCTGTAGCTACAAAAAGCTGGGTTTTTGAGCCTAATTTTTTCCTCATTTACATCATTAACTTTAAAAGAGCTCTTCACAGTTAGCTGTACAAAGGGAAAAAAGACTCTGATCTGAGTGTCAGAAAATATGGGCCTTAGCTCTCATTTACATGATCATTTATATCCACTCCTAAGACCCCTTTATAGTGATGGGCCTTCTGTGAATTTGGTTAGTGCTGTGCTGCAGCATATTAGGCGTGACAAAAACAATGAAATGGGTCTTGTTGCTCTACCAGCCACACATGTTCCTTCTGGTTCCCTTCACCTTCACGGAGCGATGCTGGTCCTCCCCAGCCTGGTACAATTCCCATGCCTGTATACTCAGTAGGTTCATCTGTTTTAATGCACAGAAGAAGATCCATAACATCAAACCTATTCATAAAGCTACTCTGAACTGAATAATGCTGCTTAAATGGTCACCACAGAAGGAAAGAATCGTCCGTGCTATTACAACACAGAGTGAGGCAGTATTACTGGAAACCAGGTAAAACAATAAAAAGCTCGCATTGCAAACAAACCTCTAACCTACTTTTTAACATTCCTCCAAAGAAGAATGAGTTTTATTTCCACCAGTGGCTGAGGTTTAAAAAAAGATCTTTCCTATTATGCTGCTCATGACCTCCTTAGATCTTGTCTTAGTCATAGTGCGTGGAATGAAATGGAGTATTACAGCGTTGGCTCCCAAGGGACACTTGAGTCTTAGTTACCTTCTGAATTAACTAAACCTTTTGGAAAGATTAAGCCATTCCCATGCTATTGTGTTTCATCTGATCATTTTATTGTTTCAGTTAGCTTTTTATGTTTTACTAACATTGCTCAATATTGTCAGGTCTTTCCCTAGATCAGAACAATCATGAAGACAGTTCACCTAATCAAATTCTTCTCAGCTTTCTCACCTCAGTACAGTCATTGGCTATGTCACGAGCAGCACACGAGTGGCTCCCGATGTAGTCTCTTCTGCCTCATTGTCAAATGTGCTGTTTTTCTAGGACTGAGGATATTTCTAATGTAAGGGCTGCTAAAGCCGTCTCAATCAAATCTTGCAATTTTTTAATCTCTTTCTATACAGTAAATGTGGTGGAGCCTTGACTGCATGCTGTATTGTATCTGCATTAGAGTATTGACTCCATGCTCTGGTTCTCAGGCAAGATTCTCCGCTTTGAATCAAGAACAGGCAGGGAAGAGGTATAGGTTAAACTGAGTTTGTAAGGCCATTTTGAGGCCTTTTTGAAGCAGTGCCAAGGCCTGCCTGCGCCATTGATACCTATACCATTCTGAGATTTCCTGTGCTGAAGCACAGTCTGCTTTCACTGCTCCCATCACACCTGAGGAGCAGAGCATCACCAACAGAGCAGACTCTTCTGCTCCTTCTCCTCCTTCCAGCTCCACCTTGGACCTTTCAGATTCCTCTACGCAGGGGACTGAACTTATCCAAGGCTGTTGTATAGAATCCAGCATGGCTGAAACTGCTTTTGTAGAAATCGGATGTCCCCTTTTTTGCTCTCTTAAAAGGCCCCCTTTGAAACCAGAGTTCAACAGCAAGACCCTTGTGTGACTGTAAATCAGCTTCAGTACATGGTTTTCTGTATCCCCTTGGGAAGGAAATATCAAGCTGTGAGAGAAAACCTTCTAAGAGCAGGGTAGGTGTTGCTCCATTTCCAGCTGATGATATTGGAGAGGGCTAAATCTGGCACCTTATAACTATTTTCCCAGTGTAGTAAGGAGTTAAAATCTAGTGGGCAATTAAAGCATCTGATCATTCAGCAATTACCTTCATTTGATAGGTAAATCATTAACAATGCTTAGGTAGGCAGTTGTGTGAGACCCATGGCAACTGGATGGTACATTTAACAGTGGTTGTGCCCCTCACACAGGTATGTCTATATTGCAAGCTAGAGAGATCCAAGATATCTTTAAATCAACTAGCCTGAGTCTGGGAAATGGTCTGGTTGTGGTTAGAGAGGGTAATTTAGCCTGCCAAGAAACAGGGAAAGAATCACAATAAGGTTTAGGGGGTGCAGACTAGTGCTACGCAGGTAAAAAACAATGGTGTTTTAGTCATGTAAAAATGAAATAAGAGAGTGTTGAATCAGGCTTTTTTATTTTTAACCATGGGAAACAGACACTAAAATGTGTATGGGAAATGCAGCACAATGTGCTCTAGCCCAGGAATCTGCAGAAAACCTGCTTTCACATTTTGGATAGACTGTTAAGGTAGGAGAATTAATAGCATTAGCAGCCTCTGAGGAGATACACAGCTTTCAGATTTCCTAAGTGGGTGGGTGTTAAAGCAAGGTGGATGGTGGCAGGATGATTTTCAGTTTTAAAGAGAGCACCCAGAGCTCCAGTGAACAGCTTTAACAGCTCGAACAGCTCACTACCAAGCTGAACAGCAGTGCTAGGGCTGGGGAGGAGGAATGGGGAAGAGAAGGGAGGGAGAGGAGAGGGATGGAAGAAATAGGCTGCAGATTACCATCAGTCCCTGACCGAGTTTGCTGAAATACAAAAGGATGACTCTGTTGATTCAGCTTCACCTGCTGCTGGGAACCTTCTCCCCTGCCCTCCCTCACATCTGATCTCAGCTCTACATTTAAGAGCATGTGTCAAGCACAAGGGAGAAAAGCTGCTGAATATTTTGGGCACAGACTGTTTCTTTGTGAAAAGTAGGAGATATTTTGAAACTGAAGCATGTCTCCTGGAAACACCTTTTCCCTTCCCTTTCCAAACCACATTTACTTTTTTCCGACATTTATAATCTTACCTCAGGTCAATCTAATTTTAACCATAAAACCTACCCTGCTTTATCTTCTTTCTTGGCTGCTGTTTGGTAAACTCCTTCCTTCACAAACGCAATTCACAATTCTGCAGCAAGTATGGTCTTTTCATTCTCAGCATCGAAACCGTGTAGCCAAATATCCTTTTTGTAAAGCTGCCACGTGGGTACGATATTGTGAACAACAGGAGTACCTCACATTTAGTTACAGTCCTCCCTCTCCAAAACCATCAGACACTGGTAGGTAAATATTTGAGGTATCAGAATAAAGAAAACAGCCCCCTTCAAGAGCCCCCTTCCCCGCTGAGAGGGAGCTCTGACTCCCCAGATGCTCCAGCCCGTACTGCTGGCTGGCTCAGGGCACCGCTGCGAGTTGCATCCCCACGTCCCTCCTGCTGAGAACGGGCACAGACGGGGCACCTAGTAAATGCAAACAGATTTGATTTGCGATATCTTTTTTAAAAAATATTTTTATTTTTTTATTTTTACTTAGCCTGGCAACAGCATACATGATGAATCTGTGCTAGCACATGTTCCTCTTGGTGCCACCCCCTCTTTGTCTGTTCAATGTCCTTGTCAATTCCTGCCTCAAATTGGGCTGCAGCATCCCATGTAGGGACTCTCCATTCCTCAGTTTTTTTGTGTTTGAAGCCACCAGGACTATGGGACTTTGGTCGTGACTAGGACGGGATTCAGTATTACTGTAAAAGCAGGTCTTCCCCCTCCTCTGACTCTGGGATGCAGACTTTTGCCAGGCCCTCTCCATAGTTAAAACATGAAAGCAGGAAAGTGTCATTTTTTCTGTGTTCTTCCCTGATTGTACTAGTTCATCTATATTTTAATCACCTTTAAAGTGGCTTTTCCCCCCTAGGAGGCTGCTTTGGAAGATCACTCTCTGGAGGCTGGAGCCCCCAGATGTGCTGCTCAGTAATGTGCTTATACCATGGGGCTCCATCCTTTCTACCACCAAGAGCCTGGTGGCAACAGGCTGCCCCAGAGACCCTACAGATATGTGAGACAAACGTGAAATCTCAGTGACTGCGGGCAGTACATGTGTGCCAGGTCGCAAGTCGGCAGGAAACCAAGTTCTGGTCAAGTGCCTTGGGTTGGGTGGTGCTCCTCACCCTCCCTTGTTTGCGTCAAAACAAGCAAAAGACCAGGAGGTGGTGGGTGCTATCCCATGGGCCTGAAGCTGGGTGAAAATGGCCTGTGTCTGGTGCCGGGTGGCCTCCCCACGCTGTCAGGGACCACCAGGCACCCCAAAAGGGGCCACATGGCATGGGCAGCACGTGGGGCCGTGCTGCAGCAGGATGGGCGGTAGCATCACGCCACTGGGAAGGGCACTTCATGCCACCATGGTGGTCGCTCCAAGCCAGGCGGGGCAGTCCCCCCACGCCATGCCCCACGTGAGCCGGGGTGTCTGCAGAGCTCCACGCTGCTCTCAGGCTGCTCGCCACCCGGGGAAGGTGACGCAGGGAGGCCCTTCCTCCCCCGGGCTGCACTGAGTATAAATAGCTCTAGCTGAGGGGAGCGGAAGGGGCCGCTGCCTTGCCAAGGGGACAGAGCCAGGCCAGAGAGGGCTGGCGGGCCTGGAGGCAGCAGCCTCGCCGCCGGGCTGCGCCTCTCAAAGCCTCCTCTGTCTCAGCTGGCTCCCTCTGAGCAGTTGCTAGGTAAAGGCAGGTGTGTCAGCTGAAGTAGTGGAAATTTCTATTCATCTTATAAATAGTTGAACAGCCCGACTTGGTGAAATGTGAAACGAGCAAACATCCCATCTTCTCCTCGGAGGGCAGATCGGGATTCAGTCTCTAGTGCTGTCATGTCAACTGTGTCAGCGCTGCTGTTCATGATGCCAAGGCTCTATAAGTTATTTATGTGAACATAGCAAACAAAGGTTTAGCTTAACCGAGGGATGAACATTCCTCCACCTGCAGCTTTCTCCACTGCTAGACGCAAAAAGTGCAGAGGTCACTTAATCTGTGACAGAAATAGATTGCACCGTCTTTGGGGTCAGTATGCTTTGCAAGTATAGTGATACCGCTGTAGGCAGGCCTGAGGGTTTCTGGCACAGCGTCCTTGGTAGTAAGAGAAAATGTCATTAAAATCCTCTTGCAGCTTGGCTGGTTTCTTGAAATTTGCTGGGCAAAATTATAAATTTTCCTTATAATCATGTTTATACACTAGGCTGTTAGAAGGCTTTTTCCTTCTGCTAATCTCCCATGCTTCTTGTCGGACTATGTTGACCCTTGTGCTCTGGTGTATTAAGACAGATCCCCACCAGAGATTAATAATCCCTATGAGACTGTGGGAGCTTTTCAAGACTTTCTCAGTGACTGAAGAGTTTCTGCTCTTAAAAAGATGAGACTTCACAGACTGAATTTGAAGCTATACGTCAGCTTGGCAATATATTAAATTGAGTTTATTGTAGTATTTCAATAACAGTTAGTTTTAAAGAAAGGAGGTATCTTTGTGATATTGCCTGGAAACAAATGCATCTGAGCAAGCTTTCATATAACCTCAAAGAATCTAGTCATCAACATCATCTAGCAGTCAAAGCAGAGGCTGGGAATAAGGATACGGAGATCTCAGTTCTGCTACGAACCCTTTAGCTGGGCTGACCAAGCCAATCCCTCCTACATCTTAGACGATCAGATTGCCATGGGGTCTCTAAGAATAACACGCACAACAAAGCATCGTGTGCTCATTAGATGAAAGGGAGTCTATAAATATAAGTTTTTACTTTATTTTGTTCCCGTTTATTCTTGTTGACCGGGCAGTAGGATTATGCCGATCCACAGCTGATCTGCACTCGCACCTCCACGTGGAGGTGAGGACACCCCAACTGCCCTGGGTAGCAGTTACTGCCAGTTACTGCAGTGACAGTGACTGAGCGATATTGTTTGAAACCGGACCAGCATTACATTTGCATGCAAAACCGAACACGTCCTTTCAGCTGACTGGTTTATTGGTCAATGATAGATAAGGCCCTGCTCTCATTTGCCCTCGCTCTGCATAGCTGCTTCTGGAAAGGGGTGGCTTGTGACAAGCCAAAGGAGGGTGCTGTGATGAGGAGCCAAAGGTGGTATGTGAATGAAAATCAAGCCATTTAATACCGGCCTACGCCACTCCTGCACTTTCTTTTTTGTTAGACTCACATCCACAGAGAAGGAGAAATTCAGCCTTGTCATGTTGGCTGTTACTCTTATCCAATGTTTGCCTGTAATCTGATCAAATACAGGCAAAAGGAAATAAATCAAAATTAAGACAGATGACAATGCTCAGCACAAAGCTGGTGCTTTACTCTTTAGCATGTGATGTAAGCTGTAAGTGAGACTCAGTACCTTTCTGGGAGATAGGTAAGTAAGCAGAGCAGTCATATTTAGCAGATGTAGGAACATGAAAGCCTATAGCTACAGCATGAAGGGGGAGGATAAACAATTTATAAGTACTTGTAAGTGATGATGGCACAGCTCTGAGTTGCAGTTCTAATTTACTGCTCTCTGCTTGTCTCCCCCGCAAGCTCCAGCCAGCAGATTTCAGGGCCATGGCTTTTTGAGCTCTATGCAATCTCGGACACATGCCGAGGGCTACGCTGTATGAACCGCACTTGTATTTCTGAGAGCGTACACGCATAGCCTCACTGAAGTCAGTGGGATGCTTTGCATAAATACTCACTCTGTGTACGGCTTACATAGGATAGTGCTTACGAGGTAAGCTACTTAGCCACAAAACTTAGCAAAGGCACAAAAATACTTTTTATGCTTATACTGCTTTATACTGCAGCCCGTTGGCCTCAAAAGTCCTTGTTTTTAACATGATCAATGGCTAGCTCCCAAGAGTAGTCACTACTGTTGTGGAGTACCATCTGATATAGAATGGCAAACAAGGGTTTATTTGATGCACAGTATTGTAAGTGAATTAGTGATTTTAAAACTGCCTTTTCTACTGGTCTAACCAAGCACAGTGTTCTACATTGTGCAAACAAATTACCGATGTCGACTTTTCGTATGCATGTTAATATGGTATTGCTTAAAGTGTTACATGGTCTCATTTAGTTAGATGCAAGAAGCTATTTCTTGGCAGGATTCCTCATTGCCTGAATGGAAGGATAAAGATTTTTTGAGGAACTGCGTACAGATCAAAGGTGCTGTTTGAACTGCACCTAAGTATTGTTGAGGCCTGGGAAATGAATTGTTGTGGAAGACGTATTTAACTGTGAGTGAATATATATCTTACAGCAGGAGAAAGGAAATTGTAGTTTCCTTAGAACTTCAAAGGGAAGAAACTTTATAATGAAAAACTAATATACATCTTCATATACATCTTCAGATTTTGTGTCTGCTGCCATTGTATAACCTTGCATCAAAGGATACCTGGGTTATTACTTGAGGGAAGCCATTGGCAAGGACAGCAGCACAAGCTATGGAGGGAGTGAGAAAAAGAGAGCTATCAAAAGGATCTAGGATTGAATTAAATGAGCAAAGGATTGAATATATTATGTTTCCCATATTAAACCTTTATAGATGAAGAACTGCTTTAAGAAGCTGTTTAGATGTGTCATGTGACATAGTTACTGTAAAAAAGTCCATAAATATTCATATATTATCAAAGTGATAGTTTCTACTGTTTTATTGTGCATGCACATTGTGTGGGATTTGCTTCCCACCAATATTCATGAAAGTTCTTAGACTTAGCTACTTTCAAGCAAATGTTGAGAGATACTTTTGATCATCAAATTTTAAATTCAAAAGACATTTGATCTAGTAAAATTCCTAAAAATCTTAAAATTTTCTAAGAAATACATATATCCACTCAGCAGGTACCATGGTGATGATTGCAATGAGATCATTCTCAAGGGAGAACAGGGTACCCAAGCATGTGTCTCATCTGTGCAATAGAACTACTAGTACAGTTTAAGTTTTGGATATTCAATATCCACAAGAAATCACTGTATGCCACAGATATTATTCAAAAAAGATAATTAAAATAATTTTGAATACTGAATGAAAACTTCAGTGTGCCCATGGGCAGTTTGAGTACAGAAAAAAGAGGTAATATTCATTTAATGGATCATTTGTTAGGGATTGTTTGCCGAGTTTAGTTGGTTGCCACCTTTTTGTTTGCATTTTACTCCAGCTCTTCCAATGGGTATATATTTTGTTGTTGAAAGTCCAGCAACTTAAGATACATTTAGGTACTCAGAAATCACCTAGCTGATATGTTACTAAAGTGATTTTAAGATTGCTCGAAATTTTCTTAATGAAAACCAAAGTCATGCAGAAGCTACATAACACAGAACAGTTTGTATTCTGCTGTTCAGTTAACTCAAACAAACACAAGAAGCTTATGCAGAGCTATGTGAGACAATCCTCCCTTTTCTACAGATGTTATTTTGTACATAAAAACACAGATTTCTCTTATACTTTTGAGGTTAAATTGGTGAGCAACAGTACTACTCAAACCTGGTTTCCTATGAATTTGTGTGTTAAAACTGAGCTCATAGATAGTATCTGTGATGACAAATGAAGTATGAACTCTCATTTTAACCTTTTCCTCAGTGAGGTTGTCATTGAGTTTCTCAGCCTTCACTTAATTTCTGAGAATTTAATAAATTTGGGATATTTAGCCATCCACCAAAAATGGTAGAAAATCAGCAGTGGGTTCAGAAGTTATTAAAGGAACGGATACATAGACGTTGGCATCACATAATACTTGTTTCTTTCAGCAACCAGACAGCAACAGACTGCAAACAAAATATACTTTGGAAGTATTCCCCTCCTAGGTTACTTCCTGGTGTCTGCAACAAAATCATGTCGCCTAAAACTTCAGAAACCACTTATAAAAATTGATTGAGAAATTCTTAGGCGTGCTTAATAAAAGTTCAACAGGTACTGGAATGCAAATGTTGCTTTCAAGAAAGCTAAAAATACGCTTGATGCTCTTTACCTGAGAGAGAACAGAAGGAAGCCAGGACAGCCCACCAAAGAAGGCTGCTAGGCTGAAAGTACTGACGGTATTATTGTTCAGCTCTAACTTAATAGTAGTATACGACTTATCTGTTGTGCTATGTCTTCTGCATATTCCCTTTATCAGCAGTAAATGGGAAATTTTAACTTATAGACGCTAAAGTTAACGCTGTTGTCTTGTTAACAAACAAGGGAGAGAGGTACACACCTGTCATTATCAGTAACTCATTATTCACCACTGGGAATGTGATGTGGTGCCCACCAAGTCCTTCCGGAGTGCAATGTTTTGGCACCATTCATGTTGATCAGGCTCCTACAAAGAACTTCTTGAAAAAAGATGGGATGGATTACTGAAAATGTGTATATGCCAATCAAGTATTTGGCTGTAAAGATAGCTCAATGGCTCATGAGAGAAGATTTTGCTGCCCAGAGCCTTTTTTCCTCTCCCCTTCTCTTTCCATGGTGTCATGCAATACGCCAATATGGCCCGAGGTCACAGAACAGGAGAAGAAAAGGGACTCCATTTGCAGTATGCAGGAAACTGTATCTGTGAGAAGTGAGGGTTGTAACAGACTAGCTGGCACTCAGTAACGTGTACTTAGTTGCTTACCTGCAAATCTCTGTTTTAAAATATCCTAACTATAACACTGCAAAGCTTTAGAGACTGTCAGATGCCAGGCAGTTTGATTCTGCCTTCCTTGACTCCACGGGAATCTGTGTGAAGCATCTGTTTAGTACACTGCTCTCTTGAGGTTTTTTTGTGTACAACCCCACCTGCTTGCAGAAGAGGCTGTGGTGTTTCCTCAACACCATTTTGTGTTTCTTTCTGGACTGTAAGAAATTCCCCTTCTGAGGATCTCTGCTGAGTCAGAGCTCCATTGAGATTTACGGCTTAGCATGGACACACGAAGGACAGAGGAAGGGGATATTGTGCTCTGCTGCACTGTTGCTTTCAGACTAGCCAGATTGTTTCTGGAAACTGGGACAAGTCAGGCCAGGCACTAATACAGCTCAGAGCTGTATCACATCCTTATGGAGCTCCGAGATCTGCTGCTGAGCAGGCTCAAGGGGAGCCAGATCAAAGGCAATGAGCAGTTGTGTGCTGCAAGGAGGATGGGAAGCCGCGCTCCACTGAGAGGCAGCTGCCCCTGCTAAAGAGGATTCCAGTTTTGAGGAAGCTATTTCCTTTGAATTGCTTAAGTCCTGATGTTATTGTTCCAAAGGTTTAGAGGATGCCTTGCATGGCTTTAAAAGGGAAAACCCTGCTCTGTGGTGCTCTGAAGGAGGAGGAAGTGAAGCACCCTATTCTTTCAACTAAGAAATTTTTCAGTGCTCGCTGATGATATTAAAGCGTCATGGAAACAGCTGTTTACTCAGGCACTGAATTTTATTGATGTAAAGAGGAGAGAGTTTTCCCCAATTTTTCTTTTTCTCTGGTACCATGGAAATTACATGGCTGAAGGTTATACGTTAAAAACATTTAACATGTACTTTAAAACTAGAATCCAGGATTACAGGAGTTACTTGTGCTTGAAGAAAGATAGAACTCAACATGAGGCATATCAAAGGATGGCCAAAGATGTCACTAAGTGAACTGAATATGTTGCTTTTGGCAAGTATATGTTCAAATCAGATAGTCATAGGTGGCAATCTAGTTCTCAAGATGTTTTTGGGGGATGGCTCAGATATATACCATGAACTGTATTCTTGTTGGTGGTCAGATCTGAGGTGTAAATCTGTGTATTCAACATTCAGAGTAGCAGGCATCTTCTAACCATCATATCTTTTGCAACATGGAGCTGGGACGATGATTGTCCAGGCAATGTAAAGATAGCAGTTTGGGAATAACATTGAGGACAATATACACAGAGTTCTGGTACTTGGTGAAAACAGAATTACTCCAATTAGTTTTATCTCATCTTCTATATTGAATCATAAGGAATGAAAAAATAGTGCTACAAGGTCACTTCCTGCTGTAATTATTTAAAAGTATGTTGTCTCAGGAGTTATATTTTTTCCATTGTATCAGATCTTGTTTTTAAGCAGTTACACCCTGGATACTCTGATGCCAGGTGAACTGTGTGCCTGGTCTATCTTTCTGGCAAGCATTCAAAGCATAAGAAATTATCAGTGCTTCTGGTAAGCTAATGAAATTAATGCTGATGCTTGACATCTTTATTGTTTTTGACTTACCACTTCACAAATCATTTTACGGAAAAGTGCAAACAAAAAAAAGGCACATACATTTACTAAAATATCCTGTTATATACAGTAGATATTGAATGTTACAGGAAAAAATAAGCTAAGCTGGGGTTGTATGTTCACCTACCATTTGCAAAGATAGAGTAAAACTCAACAGTAAACTGACAGGTAAAGACATATCAACCACACGACAAAACTGAATTACTCCTATTAACAGTAATGAATATTTTTTTTCCTTTCTGGAATTGACACAATTGATAAAACATTTTGGTCTTTACAGTGCAAGCACTTTACAGTGCAAGCACTATTACTAAATAATAAATAGATGACTAGAAATATCATTTTCTTCATTCCTGCTCCATGCATTTCTGCATGTGAGGTTAGCAAGCTCTAGTTCTTATGTTGATGATAGTAAAACAATGCTGTAAGAGAATCAAATAATAATAATAAAAAAGTACATATCCTGGCCTTAGATTTCCTTCCTGTTATTTTCCTAAATGTTTCTCCCCCCTCCTTTTTAGAAACACACAATGAACCTTTAAAAAAGTGGAGCTGCTTTCAGAATTGCTATCGTCATCCAGATCAATTTGGAACAAAGTCCTGCCTCCCAATCTATTCTAATTTCAATGTACACACTCTGCTGGCTGGCTGCCAGCACGGAGCTCAGGAAATGATAAACACCCATTTAGTCACAGACGCAGAGATTTCCCTGGGATGGTAGGTTGGGTCTGCTTTAATATCCCCAAACTTACTGCACATTTACACATTCACTAGCGTCACTCAGAGCGATATTTATACGCTGGGTGTAGGAATGACACACGGTGGGGAAAGGACATAACTTACACATGCTCTTCAAGAGGACTGAAACTCTGAGTCTTGTTTGCCTGGCCTGAGTTGATAGCCTTCCACCTCAAATAACTGTACATAACATGAATAGAAAATTAGGTTGGACTAATCTAATTTGAAACAAGCTGGCCACAGCCAGATAATGTGAATCTCAAATGTCTTATGAACTGGTTATGATAACTATTTGAAATGCCTACTGGGTACTAAACATATCATCTCTGTCATTATAAAGTGCAGCACACTATGCAAGGAAAATAGGCTGTATGTATTGACTTGTTTGCTTATGGGTTTGTGGTTTTTTTTTTTTCTCTTCCTGAATTGCTGAGGGAATTTGGTTTTCTGTGTTCATCTGGGATATTTCCAGAAAAGGGGTGAATTAATAGCTTTGGATGATTTTTTCATATAATTAAATCTTATATCCTTCTCTCCAATTATTTGAGGACTGGATGTTTTGCAAAGGCTGAATCTAAAGTCAGGGTAAATACTTCCGAATATGGTTTGAATGTTTTTGGTGCTTCTGTTGCTGGCATGTTAGGTAGTTGAGTGCTGTTAAAACATCAGCTTTAGCAAACCCTTGAAGAAATGCTGGCAGCCTACAATACAGGCAACCCCAACAACTGGAATAAGGTTAACAAAGAAGTTCAAATTTTTCATTTACATTAAGAAGTCATTGAAAGACCAAATACTTGGTTAAAGAGTAACTATGGATATTTAACTACTACTGTAGGAAGAAAAGTCTCCACATTAACTCAAAGCCTTATAAAGTATCTGATGTACAATGACAATGTTAAAAACACATTCCTGTTTTCACCAGTATTAAATACAAATATATGTTTTGACTATAGGGATGATATATCAGTTGGATTCTTTGCTACCTTGAATTTCCTCTCAGTTTACTAAACAGGAGACTGCCATGACCCTCATCTCAGTTTCTAGGTCTGCTGCTCCCATCTCAGTGCAGATGAGAACAGATAGTTCTATTATATTGGGATTACAGGAGTTTTTCTTCTTTTCCCCAATCCGGTACAGTCCTTTCTCACACCCGTGGTGTGGCAGCCATAAAGATCCTCCTTATAAAGCCTCCCCTAGACAGAGATTCTCCTGAGGGAAAGCTGTGTGGCTTTTTTACACCATTAGCAATTCAGGAGTGTCTCACTGAGAGCAGAGTAAGTCAGAAAGGTGTAGCTCTGTCTCTCCAACGTTGTACCAAGTGGCCCTCAGTGAAATTCCTCAGTGTTATCTACAGACATGGTTTCAAAAGTTGAAAAAAAAATCACCAAACAGACCATCTAAATGAAGTACACATCCATTTCTGCCTTTCTTTTTACTAAGCTTTCGAATGGCTGCTGCCTTTTAAAAAAAAACGTGCAAGGACTGCTCGTTAGCAACAGCCTCCCGTGGCCACCACCATTAAGCCAGGCTAACAGAGCAATGATGACATTGCCTCCCACCCCTCTGAATGGGGGTTTAAGTGATGTGCTTGCCTTGCAAGAAGGGAGAAACATCAGAACGGTGGCATCTCCGTTGTCTCAGAGACATTAAGTCACAATTAATATAGGGGACACAGGTACACAGCTTGCTCTGGCTGAATGCTGGCTTATGAAGAGATTCTTGTTGGGGCCATTTCACTTAGAGGTCTATGGTGCAATGTCTACAAGTGAGCTGGTTCCTCTCAGCTTTCTATATTTTCATTGGGAGAAACAGGAATTTCTAGAGCACAATTCTTAAGATTTATTTTAGACAACATGGCCTGAATCACTCTAAAAGTGCCTTTATCTATTGAGGGGAGCCCAGGGACACTTGTTCAGACATATGCATCTACATGACAGATATGTAAAGTCAGTGAAATGAACCCTATACCTGATTCCCGTTTAGGGAATAATAAGGGCAACTACCTTAAAAATTATTGATTTAGTACTTAAAATGTTTAACTAGATGTTTATACTAGGTGGTAGGGAAGTTTTAGTTTCAAATCTCCTAACAAGAGTCTGCTTTTTGCAAAGTTAGTATTTAATGACACCGTGACTCTGATCATAATGTATCAGTAAAACAGTTGAGTGTCAAAATAAGTTTCTAAAGTTTTAAGCAATGGATATAGGTTTCATAAGCATTTGCAAATTAAATGACTTGGGAATACAGACAAAATAAGTACAGAGACCAAAAGCAAAGAAGAAATCCCTGCTAAGTGTCCTTTTTCATGTTTCTATCAAGGCAAGAAAGGTTTTCAAGTCTAAAATTGCTAAGGATGTGACTTTGTTAGGAAACGTACTTGATAATTAGTATTAATGAGCTTTAAATTTACATCTCGCTTTCTTCTGTGCAGGCACACAATATTCTTTCAGTATTTCATAGACCAATTTAGAAGAACAAACCTAATTGGAAACAGGTGTTTAGCTAGGTCATCCTTATCTCCAGCTCCATCTTTTTCTAACCATCTACCAGAGTTACTAGTTTCAGGTATCAAAATTCACCTGCCAAACATGAAATCTATTTTATATGACACATTTCACTTTTGTGCAAATCAAAGCATGCGGATGGACCTGAGCCCAAGAGGGCTGAGTACTGCGTGACCACAGTCATGCCACGGGATGTGGGATGGTAGGCTTGTCAAATCTGATAGTGACACCTGGGGGCTACTGCAACCTGGACCTTAGCTTATGCCTAAATATGTTGTGTGTGAATAATTGCTAATTAAGTTGTACTGTAAAAATTAGTTTGCAATCATAATGACAGAAACAAATGGGCATTTGCTTTGCAGAGTGTTTGTATTCCGTAATAAATTAATCTCTAAAATGTTGCACTAAGCTATACTTTCTGGTTCTACCACATGCCAATTTTTTTGTCTTATAATGAATAATCACAAGGGCACAGTGTATTGACAGACATTACCATTAGAGAATAAGAGAGGAAAGCAAAGTTCTTCTTATCTCAGAGAAAAGGAAATGTATTTTGGGAATGAAGTAGCTAAGATACAATAAATTAAGTTTAGCACTATACGGGGATGTTTGTGCTTTCCTAGTATTGGTCTGTGAGTCATTGCATCCTTTATCTAGTAATATGGTTAAATTCCAGGGTTATCTTGTTTTTTTCTTCCTCTTCAACAGAGACATGAAGGTTTCCTTGAATGTTATATTCTCCAAGGTCAGCAAGACGTTGTTTTCTTTCAGTGATCTGGAAAGGAAAAGCATTCCTGGCCTTTAAAAATATGTATTGTCTACTACTGGATTTGCAAAAGAAGCCTAATGAAATCTGCATGAACTAGAAAAGCTGTTTTGCAACACAGCTATTTAAAACACAATCTGAGTTAATAATAACAACATTTTTTAGGTGCACAGGAGTGCATGTGAAATAGAAAGCACTATTCTATACAGGCACTTACAGGAAGATTACTTCAATTTATACGTTGGTCACTAGTGTTGATAACACATGTATAGATGTCCAGACCTAATGTCTTTTAGTATACATCTTCATCCTGGTATGAATAAAACCACACCATGTTTTGCTGCTCCCTGTTCATTCTGCTGAGAGGGAGATTGGAGAACTTCTGGCTGAATTGTCCAGACAAATAAAACTCAGTAGTACTTATTCCAATTTAAAATGGGACTGGCAATCCGTTTGCTTACTAAATTTCAGGATAAGTTTTCCATGGACATTTCATTTGCTGAGGGTAAATTCCAAACATGCTCGCAGGAGGAGAATTGTAACCTTGTGTACTAATGTGCTTATAGACTGTTCACTTAAAAATTACACACATCTGGTGTTTTGGTGATGTGAGCAAAACTCTGCTAACACTTAGTACCAATAATAAATAACTTTCCTGAGGTGTCTGGTTGTTTCCCAGATATGAGTTAAAGAAACGAAGCCTAACACTTTCCCCCAATTGCTTTTGAGTTTGTAATTAAATCCGTATGAGAACTGCTTGGTGGATTGGGGTGAATAAAGTGCTAATAAAAATGACTCTAATTTCCTGGCCAGTCACTGTTTTCCTTCCCTTGTGCACCAGTGGCCATTCCAGGGATCACTGCCAGATCTGTAGCCATGTCCTCTGGGGCTCTGGTCTTGACACATCTCTCAAAATAAACAGGACAGAGGATGTGGACAAGCAAATCAGTTACACAGAACCAAGTAAAGCTTCAGAAGCACCAACAACACCCTGTGGGTCTTCTTGCACCTTGGAACCTTGTTTTTACCATGTACCATGGAATAAGGGCATGGACATGGGTATTTCCAGTGAGGTAGAGCTTAATTCCCACCCTTACTTATTTTGGGATGTTTCTGACTAAACCCTGAGCTTGATTAAAATGCAAGTCCTGCTGTATCCCCCTTTAAAGTTATCTTAAACATTCCCATCGCCTTAATGAAGTTGAAATCAAGCCTGTACATTGGCATCTCAAAGGAAAATGTGGGCATTACAATAAAATGATGTGGGTGAATCAGTAGGTGTCAGATTGCTGAGTCCATAATGAATAATTATCTCAGCATAATTATGTGTGCTGTTTTTCAGGCAAGATGTAAAACTGAGGTCCTTTTGTCTCCTGGTAATTAAAAACACATCTCTTGTGTGATTGTACATTACAAAAGAGTCTCTCTTTTGGAGAATATGGTCTGCTAGTAATATCCAAGGTTGGTTAAGGAACTATTATACTGATAATTAGAATTGGCTGTCCTACACAATTTTGTCTTCCAGCATCTCTGATATTCATTTTTGCATTTTAATTTCAGTTTATGTACATATTTTGTAGAAGCTGCTCATATATTTTACTTTCTTTGATACTTTTTTTAGTTGCATGTATATGACCAGAGTTTTGATACTCCCCCTGGGTCAGCTTTGATACAATTTTGGGTTCAAAATCAGCTGCTGGATTTCAAAAACAACTGGATGCATTCATGGGATAAAGATACCTGTAGGAGTGTTAAACACAAAGACACAAGTTCTGGTTCAGGAAATCCTTGAGTTACAAACTGGTAAAAATTGGGAGAATATTCTTAAGATATAGTCCTGAATGTTCCCTTTGTTCTTAAACTCTTCCCTCAATATCTGCTGTTGACCACTGTCAGAACAAGATCTGAGGCTATACATATCTTTGATTTTATCCAGAATGGCCATGCTTAGGTTTCTATGTAATATAACTTTGCTGAAAATAAATGTCCAACCATTAGAATTTCTTACCAAGGCAAGGAAACAAACCCGGTTTTCAAAAAAAATTGAAAATTTAAGTAGAACATTTTCTCTTGAAGAGATATTACATGGGAAATATTTTTCTATAGAAATATTCCTGATCCATTTTATTATCAAAATGGGCATCTCTTATCAAGTTATCTTGCACTTTCTGTAAGTTATGGTAGTTTTTTGGACATTACTCCTTGGCCTGCCCTTGGAGCTATTATGGGAAATTGGATGTAGGATAATAATTTCTCATGCTCCATCCAACTTCTTCAGCATATCCTTTCTTGGATTTGCTAGGTGCCAATACAATTATTTTGAGTGGAAGAGTCGCGAAAGAACAAATGTAGATGAAGCATAGCTAAAACCACTTTCATGCATGTATCCCAGAGATAACTGTTAAAGGATACTTTTGTGAAGAACAGCAAGTCTGTCTAATTAAAACTGGATTTCTGACCTGCTGCTCAGAGTCAGGTGAAAGAATTGCCTTAGTGTACAGTGACAAACCAGGCATTTGGGATTTTTCTAAAACTTTTTCTGTGATTATTTAGTGACCATAACAGGTAAGGGCTGCTTTCGGCTTTACCTTTGACTGCCCATAGACTACGCCTGTGCCTGTCAAAGTGTGAATTTGAGATGAATATTTTTTTTTCTTCTGGTAAAATTGGAGGAAAAAGGGATAGAAGACATGAAACCTCCAGCTGTGAAGACAGGTACAAAAAATGGGAAGCTGGAGATAAAATCTACCTGGTATATTTATATCTTCATAACCGGGACATGAAAGAAGAGGAGAGGGTCCCTTTTGTCAACCAACAGCAGGGAGAAGGAAGACAGCAGACAAAGAGTGAAGAAGATGGCTTGGCCATTGTAATGGCAACTAGGAGATGAGAAGAAAACCACTAATTACTCTGTGATTGATATTCTGGAGGAACAATAGCCTCATGCTTTAGCAATTCAGACATCAGAATCTCGTGTGCGACTATGATAACATGGTGCATTTGCTTTGTGACACTACATGATGAGGTGGCTTTAAAGAAAACAGTTATTTATCCTGGCTGAAGTTTGACTGATCAGTGGTGAATGCAGTTTTGAGCTTATCAATAAATCATCAAGACAGCCATGTCTTTGGTTAGGTTTTGATTAAGAAGGAAGCCTGAGGCACTGGAACTAATGTTTCAGACTGGAAAATAACAGAGTATGTATATCCAGGTCCTGATCCTGCTACCACATTGTAAGTACTGAATAATGAAATAAGAAATTATGACTTTATTATATTTCAGCGTGTCTCCTGGCCTGATGGAAGTGTGGAATCAGATCTGGCAGTCAGGTGCGGTCTGCAGTGAGCTACCCCTGGGGCTCAGGTGTACCCTGCGCTGATCGAATTGCGAGACCTGGACTTGTCATGAGACATTGTCAAAATAAAGAGACATGTCATGTGCTTGGAGAGGTATGGAATAAGGCAGCTCTCAAGTAGGAGGCTGAGGTGGTTTTTTTCTCTTGTGTTTGCCAAGTGGATTTACACATGGAGTTCTTGGCCGCCACTTGTGCAGACTTCCCTCGGAAACATTTTCCATCTGTCATGCTCACATGCAAAAAAACCCCTGGAGATTCCACCCCCATCCCTGAAACGGAGCCTCTCTTTGTCTCTTACAGCTTTCAGCAAGACTTTTATTAAAGAGACGGGGGGGGGGAGAAATGTAGACAAGGTGCTTTCTAGCATTTCATACCAAGAGCTGCCACCAGCAGGACCACAAATGCCTGAGATGGCAAGGAGAAAGGGATTAAATTTCACCTTGGCTCCTTGTTTCATCCACTAGCGATCCTCCCTTTATCTGCAGCACTCTAAGCTCCATCAGCTGCTCCATCCGGGCCTACTAAGAATTAAAAGTCTCCTTATCTGTGGAGGACAGTCAAATAAAGTGCAGCCAGAAATTCTTGACACTGCCTTCTCCTATACTTAGAACTGCATATAAAATACCAGCCACTTTCTTCACAAAAGTAGCAGAAAATTCTTTTAAAATATGTTTCCTAAGAATATTCCCTCTTTTAATACTTTACTGACATCAACAGTAAAATGACCAAAAAAAAAAAAAATCACTGAAAAAATACACCAGGAGGATGGGCATCCTAAGCCTGATCAGTGATGATGCAGTGGAAATACATGGGTCTGCTATGTCTCCTTTCTTCAAAACTGTAATTATTTTGCAAATAAACCACTCTCTTATCTAATGATTGTGATTTGCAGAAGGCAAACTTTGTGACAGAACTTTATAATATGTACAAGACATATACTGAATAGATTGGAATTTAGGGCATTAGAAGGCAAGAAAGCCAACTGGCATTAAGGTAACTAGATCTTTTGAACAAATGGGGTCTTTCCTTAATAGAATTTCCTTGATTTAAATTTCTGCTTCACATACCATGTGAAAGGAAGCTGTATAGTCAGAAAAATTGAATGTCAAGGCCTGCTTAAAAGACTGGCTGCTGTGCCTATCATTGACACTGGAAGTCTGAAACTTCTGTTGCATTTTAGTTATATTTTGGTGATAGGGACATTTAAAATTATCTTTACGTATAAGAATATTGGAAATAAGTCTAGCTCTTATTTTTCAGAAGGAGTTTTTGGCTTTCCCTGTCTACTCTCCCCTCCTAACTCTACACAAGCCATCCCCCTCAAGGCACTGGAAACAACAGGTTAACACATTTTCCATGCAGAAGTATTGGAGCACCACACATTAACTGGGCTTCTTCAGCTCTCCTGCGTGACACCACAGAGTGCGCCAGGCTGTGGCTGGGCTGACAAGGCTTTGATCTGACTCACTGAAACAGGAGGCACAATCAGCTGGTGCAGTGAAAAAAACCCTAAGTTATTCAGGGGGAAATGATCCATAACTGCTTGTTATTAAAGCCTTTAAGAATTACTCGTATAAGAAGAAAGGAATTGCATAATAAATTTAACTCCCCAGTTTGTTCTTAGAACATGAGTGAGTCAGGGCAAAACTATCCTGGGAGCCAAAACACGCAAGTGCTGAACGTGCTCTTCTGCGGACCTCTTGGAGGTGTTTTTACTGAATTTAATGTTATTACTGATTCATTCTATATTGGGAGAAAAAGAAGGTGGCAACCGTGTGAAAGTTTCATTTCTTTTGAGAAGACAGAAGACAGAATAAGAATTGGAAAAGTTCCTTTGAGACCTCCCCCCCTTCCAAAAAATGAATACAAATCTAATGATATCATTGTTAATGAAAAACATATAGGCACGAGAAAGTACTCTCAGCTTACCAGAACCAGCCCCATTGCAGAGATTGTAGTTGTATTCTTCTCCGCATCCCTTTTCAATTTTTTTCAATAGTTGCTGTACACTGTTATCCAGCATCCATGTTTCACCACAGAGGAGGCTGCAATACAGTTTTGGCTGAAGAATTCATGGTTTGGAGGGGCAAGAGGGGAAAGTGTAGCACAAAATGGCAAAAAAGCAAGATAAATCTTGCAACACCCTCTGATCTCCATGGTCTGCTGCCTGCCAGCAGTGACCCCAGGCAGAGTGCAGATGAACACACATGGATATATACTGCCAGTCTCTCTCTTCTTCCCTGCAGTTGGTTTTGCCTTGCCAGCTGTCCTCATACCGCAGGAAGATATTCCTTATTCCTGGGCCTGCAGGAAGGAGGGGGATGAGGGAAGGAAGAAGAGGCTGCTGCCAGGATGTGGGGGCAGAGGGGTTCTGCCAGATGCTCCTCCAACTTCCCCACAATGACGGCCTCACTGTGCCCACCCCAGCTCGGGGGAGACTGTTGGTCACAGACTAATATGGGCAATTACATGGGATATGTCACACTGTGTGTGTCAGATGGACAAATTGCCATGGTACTTGCCTATGCATATATTACATACACAGTAACTGATAGATACCTGCTGAGCAATCAAGACTCTGGACAGAGTGGGACAGAGAGACAGAAGCTCATACATACGTGCACATGCAGTTAAAGATGTGAAAGGTTGATGCCACCTTGTTCTGGGTGCCAAAATAGCTTATTATGGTCACAGTGTTGAGGTTACATCATGTTTATATTCTAATATCCTGCTTTTAATGGCTAATAACATTCAGAAACTTTTCTCTGTTCCAGATGTGGTTTCCGTCCAAATGTAATTTTATTTGGAAAGTATGAACAAGAATGGTTCTGTTTGTTTTTTTTTTTTTTTTTTTATTTACTTTGAGTTTGAGGAGGATGGGAAAATAAAATTGCTTTTAAGTCCAAAAAAATTATTCAGTTCTGTGCTTTGGTCATAGGCTGATGAAAAAAGGATTTGAGTCAGACTAAATCCACCTGCTTTCTGTGGGGGCATGCTGAGGGAGAGGCATCAGCAAGTCTTCCATTATAACAGTCTCCAACCTATATACATTAGGGCTTCATTTGTGTACATTAACTGAGTGCAGGACAAAAAATACCTCTGCCAGAGAAAATGAAAGATGTTAGGTTAGGATGAGAAAAAAAAAAGGTCTGTGGGTGAAGAAGGAAAGCGTGATGTGCTGTAGCTGGGGACATTCTCTGAAAAAGATAGGGAGGGAGGACAGAAGGTTGAATTATTCATATCTCTGATCAAAAAGGCATTACTATGTTTTAGTTGTTTCTCATTCTTCTCACCATTTTTTGGCAGTTGCACTGCCTCTGGGAAGGCCCTTGCATCATTTCTTATTTTGTTCCTGTGAATGTCTTTCTGTCAGCTTGTGGTGAATGCTGCTTGCACTCCTTGACTGAGTTCGTTGCAGTGCTTCTCCAAGGGCCACAGGGGTGTCACATAGTCATGTATTTTCTTTAGGTTGCCAGCACCACCTGCACTGACTCATCCATCAGGGAACAGGGAATGGGCTTTTGCTTAACTGCTGTCTCTCTCGTGCAGTGCTACTTGGAATGTGAATGCATTTTTTTTACTGCAAAGGGAGCAGATAACAGTCCATGATGCTGCACAATCTTCAGTAAGTATGGAAAAGGCTGTCATTTCAGTACTTTTCTGCAAGTACTCTATGCG
This sequence comes from Oceanodroma leucorhoa, assembly GCA_030449065.1. Taxonomy (NCBI): domain Eukaryota; kingdom Metazoa; phylum Chordata; class Aves; order Procellariiformes; genus Oceanodroma; species Oceanodroma leucorhoa. The sequence goes on along the minus strand of JASVER010000153.1, from coordinate 935,759 downwards.
TGCCGTTTCCTGTTGTTGTGCTTGTTTTTAAAAAAACATTGCAGGTGCTGTTTGGCAATGTGACCGATTTCACTCCTGCACTACCCAGGGCATTCCTTCTGCAGCTGATTCAAGTTTGCTTATGGTTTTAATGGCTCAGATTTAACCCTTTCTGAACATTTTCTCACTTGTATGCATGGGTTTCCCACTGTGTATAAGTATCGTGTCATTTCTCAAATGGCACAATTTGTTTCTAAAATGCGTTTCTTTTTTCCCTATCAACTCCATGTGACCAACACCAACCATGTACTTTCTGTGCTTACTTATCTGATTAATCTCAACCTCTACCAATTCACTCTAGTCCAAATGTTATACAAACCCTTCAGCTGACCTTTGCAGCCTCATATTTGGAGTCAGAACCATGAGAATAGCTTTGCTTGTGCTTGTAACCACCACCAGCAGATATCTGCTCTAGTTCCCTAGCAAATTACTTATGCATTGTAATTAATTTGGAGCCTATGAAGAAGTGACACCTTTGTGAAATGTGATATTACAGACTGTATACTTATCTAATTGTTAAGTCTTACATTACATTATTGTCTTTGATGCAGGGAGAAGAAAGTTAAGTTCTTTCTGACTTAGGAAGTTGTTGCTTCCAGAGTTTTAATAAGTTATTTGATTATTTTTTTTGTTAGCCAATATTGCACAGTTTGAGGGTATGAAATCACTTTTTTTCCTGAAAAGAGATTAAGTGATCAAGCAGTGGAAACTGGGACCTATGGATACTCCAAATATTTGCAAATGAGCACATGGGAAGAAAGGAGCAGCACCACCTAACAATTGTTTTAGATGGCTTTTAATCAGTGTATTATTTCCAGAGTACCATTTGTCTCTGGTGCATAGTTATGCAACCAGTTATATGGCTTACTGTGAAAAGGAACTTGCCCTTTTGAAATCCCCTAGTGAAAGGTAAGGCAAGAGGTAGCTGTAGTGATCCTGACTGGAAGACCATTGTACATTGAGGGGTGAGTGACCCACGCAACAGTTTTACCCTAAGTAGGCACAGACGTGTGCTGTGCTGCACTACACTGCCTGTGTCGTGCAGCAGAAACCCTTTGGCTGCAGGACAGACCCCACCAGCTCACTGCAACAGAGGAGCCTGCAGGCAGCTCCCCCTCGGCACCAGTGATTGCGCCTCCTGCGTGGCCTCACCTTTATCTAACAGTGCAGCGAGAAGTTCTCATGGGAGCGTCATTTCTGTTTGATTGTAGAAATGATGAATAGAGCTGTTTTCTTGTCAGAAAAGCCTGTAATAGCTTAAATGACTGAAATGGTGGAATCTCTTCTGTGGACGGGCTCTGCCAGTATTGCTGCACCTGGATCAGAGCCCGTTTGATGCTGCACCACCTGGGGTCCCCACCATCTAAAGGGATGTAAGATTGTCTATGCTATTCTCTTCTTACAGTGTTAGCTCTAATAAGTAGCATTTTAAATGATACCTTCCAGAGTCTGAGTGCCTTTCTTACTGGGATCGTAACGGGCCAGTACATCCTGTTACAAAACATTAGTACAAAGCAGAATTGCTGTACAGATCTCTATATACATCAAGATAACTTTTGGTAAGACTGTTTATTGATAGGCCCAAAATATGTCTCAATTTTAACAGACCCTGCTGTGCTGAATCTAGAAACAACAAATTTAGGAGAGGTGATTGCCAAAGGAAAACAGGAGATTCAAAACCTACAGCTGAAGGAAAAGATCAGACTGGATCAGATCAGCTTTTATGTAGGGTTAAAAGGGGGAAATAAATAGAAATTCGGTGTTCCTTCAAAGATATAAGCTATTACTGTCCAGTTTGGGAGTGATGATGTGACATGCAACACCTCAAGAAAGATTTATTAATGAAGTGGCTAACAGCTTCATGCTAGTGTTACACAGCTCATGATCAAAAGTGCGGAAATGGTCCTTGCAAACGTCAGACCATTTGCAGACCCAATGGCAGGGAAATGGGAAGTTTTTGTTGTGGTAGAGACACCTTCAACTTCTATTGGAATCACATAAAGAGGTCCAGAGAGACCCCTTCTCAACATCTGAAGACACTGAGGGCTGGAAAATCACAAAGCAGTTCACTTCAGGACCTGGAATAAATTTAATTTATAGCAAACGACAGTGCAGAGGGGCAAACAGTGAAAAAAATTAGTTGTGACTCAATAATCTCCGATCACCACAAATGATATGTGAAATCGAGCTTGCACTGAACTTGGGGTCTCTGCACACAAAGGCTCTGGAGTGACTCATGGGATGAATTTGTCCCATCTGCTTGCAGCACCCTGAAAAACTGAAGAGATTTGTTGGTGAAGATCAAGGATTTTGAAGACAGCAATTTTGGATGAAACCAAGTATGTGATAAAAGAACTGCAGATCTGGCTACAGAGCTTATTGCCTGTGTTTACTTGCTATATATACACAACAGTGTATGTACACAACAGTGTATGTACACAACAGTGCCCTGCTATGCTCATTAGCTTGGAGCTGCACTGTGGAACACCAAAATGGACACGCTCAGCGTGAAAAGCGAGGTGTGCAGGTGAGAGATGTGAAAATCAGCTGTGGTGTGTGGCTTCTCGCAGCATCAGGAATGGGCACCAACCTCAGTTAAGAGAGTAGCTGTGCTGACAGAGGTATGACTCATATGGTTCAGTGCAGCTCAGGAATGATTACCAGTGATCTGACTAACAATTCGTCATAGGAGAGGATCAGAATTGTTTGCCAATGAGCTTACAGGCAGGAGTAGTGGACCATCTTCATTGTTTCACCTCCTTGTGTTTCAAGAGACCTTTTCAGCTCAGCGTGTCTGCAGGTGTGAAGTATGGGATATCAATTTTGACTTGTTTTGCCTCTCCAGAAAGGAACGTGTGACAAAGGAGAGTGCAACTCCATTAGGGAGAATGTCTCTGCCTCTGAGTTCATTGGGAATGACTTGAAAGGGCTGCTCTTGGAAACACCAACTGGAGATCAGCCGGTGCTGACAGCATGTGACAACTTCTCCAAGTATGAGATAGAGCAGCCACACAAGCATAAAAAAACCCCTGACAGTTAGAGATACATTACATAGTCCTTCTTGGCCTTCAGCCATCCTTTTTTTTTTTTTTTTTTCCTTCACTGGATTATTTTAGGACTACAGGAACCTATGTTTCCCTTTAACTAGACCTCTGTAGCTAGGTGCTCTGGCAGTCCAAGGACTTCAGAAAACGGGAGAGCAGAGGAGGCACAGTCAGGGATCCTCTGACAGAAAGACTATGTATTGATGCTGAAAAGACAATAATGATGTGAATGTCCAGGACAAAGAACAGATGTGGTTAAGCAACCAGAGAAAAGCAGAGGGAAAAAAAATCCTAGAAAACTTTACCTAGAAGTAAATCCTAGAATATTTTACCATTCTTTTACATATCTAGCATAGTTGTTATGAATCCAAAAGCTTGGATTCAGAAAAACAGAGCCTGCTYTTTGCAGCACATCATTGAAAACTAGCGTGCAAATTACCTAGAAGTGAGAAAGGCCAGTAAAAAAAACTCAATGGTTGGAGGGACATGAAAGAAAATCTAGAAATATTCTGGTAAGTTCTACATATCCTAGCAAGTTTTGTCACTTTGGTTGTAATGGAGCAATTTGCAGCAAAGAAGGAATTGCTGCTTTGCCACCTGAACCTCAACTCCCTGCAGTCCACATCTGCCCAGAGGATAGGCCTCACTCTGCAAACAGGAGACTTGTGACCACTGGTAATACAGATGCACATTTGAACAGTGACTTTGAGGCTGAAGTTAAGGCATGAGTGTGTACGCTACTTAGGAATACCATATAAACAGATGAACATGTGGATTCCTAGGGGTTAAAGGAGTGATAAATGCTTATTAAAGCTGCCTGGATTGGAAGGAGTTGCAATGTTCAATGCAGACAGCACAAATAAGTGCTAATAGTTTTAAGTTCTGGGTGGTTTTATGTTGACTTACTGTCATCTAAATTATAACCTGCCTGAATATGCTGGTGTTGGTACTTGTGTTGTCACTTTAAATTAAATTGTTCCTGTTTATGAGTACTAGGGTATCCTTACAGGAGGTGAACTGCTTGGTATTCCTCCACGATATATTGCCATACTTCCCACGGCTACAAGACTGCATTGAATCCAGTAATTGTGTATGTGTGCATGTGCATAGGTATTTCTTCACTTAAATTTACTTTGATGACTGCTTGTTGCTCTTTTGGGAAAATACAACAAATAGTGCAGTGTATTCAGATGTTGTCTCCTAATTTTTTTATGAGGATACAGTTTTCAGAACTCCTATCAGCATGTTTGATATTAAGATAGACTTTACAAACAAGAGCTCCATTGGTTCAGCTTAAATTGCGGTGACTGGTGTGTCCCACCTCTCGTGATCTTTGCAGAAATATGAATTAAATGACATTTGGAAATGGTTGCAGAACCACAGACATGCACTTTTGAATATTTACTCAACTAACTGTGAGTTTTTTTAAATTTATTGCTGAGTTTCTTAGAGTGGAAATGTCCCACCAGATATCCCAGGAGGATTATCTCTCAGTGGGCAGGCTGGGCTCACAGAGTAAGCAGAAGTTTGTAGTATTGCTTCTGCCCATTTTTTTCTAGCCAGGATATTGTTGCTTTTTCATTCCTTTTGTTAAGACTTTCACTAATAGACAAGAGCAATTCCTGGAAAACAAGCTGGCTACAGCAGAGGCTTCAAAGTGGGCAGAAAATCAGGCCCTTTTTTTTGTAAAAGTGACATTGGCTGTCAGGACAAACACAAACTCTGAGGAATCAACAGTGTTCAAGGAATTGTGGCACCTTGTGCACAGAAACACGGAGCCGGGCAAAACTTTTCTGATGACACCAGAGCCAGCAACAGCTTGCAGGTCTGTGGAATGAGCTCCGGAGATGGATGCCAGCGACAACTAATTGCCTTCTAGAAATAAAAAGGGGCAGTAAAAGGGGCATAGGATCTTAGAAAACCACCTGAAGACTTTAAAATTATTGGCTTCAGTCTGAGAATCTGGCTAGGTTATTTCCCTGAATTATTTCTTCTGTTATCACTTTGAGAAAAACAAGAAGAATGACTCAATCCCCTAGCATCTTACATGTGTCTTAGTCATTGTCAATCACAAAAGAGTTACAGTCTGGTTCTCCTGTTGAATTGAAACACTTCCTGAGAGAATGGGCATACTTGATGCAATGCTGAGTCACTCTCAGCTGCTCACCATTACTAGGTATTGAGCATTGCTAAATTGATACAATTAATTTTCCTGAAGTCCCATAAAAGTCTCTTTATCCTCCTGACAGTATTATTCCTCTTCTTTTTATTATGGTAGTCAGTGTGCTGCTAAAACAAAGACAAGCCAGCTTTTTCTTCTGCTTTTATATTTGAATCTCAGAGAGCAATTTTTTTACTCTCATTTTTGTTCGTTTATTTGTGAATCACTGCATCTTTCAGAATATGAATCTGTAGAACATCATGCTCTTAGGTATAAAGTGAAAGGAAAAAAACCCTCAGCCATCTCCTGAGAAAGTCACAGAAAAAGAATCACTGGAGAGGCTGACCTACATACCACACTGTGTCCCTTAAACAAAACAGAGTTTGAATACTTTCTGTGAATTACCGAGGCAGATATTACCACTGAAGATAGGACACACAGAAATAGTCCAGAATGCTTTTCATTTAATGTTTTGTTCTTCAGTTCACTTGACCAATACCAAGTGCTCAAAAGTTATTAATTACTCCCCCCATTTGCACACAACTACCTTTTTTTTTTTTTTTTTTTTTTTAATATCCCCTCCATATGATTTCTGGGCATGGGTGATTTCAAGATACAAAAGAACAGTTTGACAAAAGCTGGATCTGAAAATAGCTCCTAACCCTTCCCTCTGGAGAAAAACATGGTCACTGAGGGTGTTCTTTTCTCCAGCCAGAGGAAGTGGATGAGGTATGCACCTTGATCCTGGAGTTCGATATACCATGACTCTTCCTGATAAAAGCAGAAAGCAGGATTCAGAAAGGAACACTGGGGCTGGCTTGTTAGATCTGCCTTAGCTTATCTCAGCTGCCAGTCTGATTTACTGGGAGAGACTGATTTCAGGGGAGGCAGCTCCCAAAATGTGGCTGGCCTTGTTGGCTAATCAGCAGACAATGAGCTCTGTATGTGACTAGAACAATGTAGGGATCCCAGCTGTTAAAGGTCCACTAGAAGAGGTTTCTTGAGGGAGCAGGTATTATATTTGCACTCTCTGAACAATCTTTCCAGACCTCTTTCTTGTAAAGCACAATACTGTATTTCAAGCTGAAGGCAAATGACTCCCCTCCTTCTCCCTCTGAAAAACAATTCCTGTTAAACCATGGAAAACTATTGTGAAGTCCTTACCAGGGTGGAAAGTTTGCACTCTCTCCTAGTGCATTTCACAGGAATGAAAAAAACATTCCTGTACTTTGGGAGTTGCTAACGGCAAAAAATGAAGAGGTTTTCCAGATTTTAAACACCCTAACAGAGAACAGTAATAAACTTTCCAAAAGAGAAAGGAACGTTACCTCTGCTAACTGCAAAAGCATCTCTTCTCCAGAAACATCACCTTCCTTTCCTCTCTCAGCTCATTCACTTTCCTCAGTGTGCTTCCTTGACCTCCACTTCTGTGGCTTGAACCCTGCAAATTTCCAGGTCTAGGCTAAAATAAAGACTGGAGCTATGACACTATGACTGATGAACTAGAAACCACATTTGTCTTATGGATGATGCAGAATTTGTTTTTAAGACACTTTGCCTGTGTAGAAGCTTAAGTCAAAGCAGACAGTGAGCGTCAGTTGTTCCAAGAAACAGGGTAATGTGGATTAAATGGGGCAATGTGGATTAAAAGAGATTCCAGAAAGAATGGTCGTTTTCTCGTATGTAGAGTGTCACAGTCTGTTCAGACCAACAAAGAAGTAAATTGCATGACAGCACCAATCTTTTTGACTAGAGCTTCTCCCCAACACCTTTCATATGTCTAACGCTGTGCCAAGAACTTATTTTCAAACACAGCTTAAATATTGTCACAACCCTTGTTTGTGTGGGACTTTCCCCATGTGAGATCATAGATTGCAGGACCCTTGATAGCTTCTCTTGATTCACTTTGGAAGATAGAGAGTAGTGGACTTTAATATAAGTAATCGGAATTGAGTAATCTGAATTGAAAAGAACCCCAGAGTCATCACTTCTCCGAGTGTGAGATTCTGGACAGTTATTACTGTGTTTTCCTGTTTATTTTATTAGAAAAAATACTAAAAATGTGGGTAATTTAGAAAGCTGTTTTTAACACGTTTTGGACAACAGTGGCATTTAAATACTTTTAATGAGAGATTTGCCTTGAGCATATAAAATTAACTGAGTTGCACTTAAYTAGGTCGTCAGAACTTTCTAATCTTTTTATACTTTAGAGACGGATTTGAAACTCAGTGAATGTGAGGCTGCAGTTCTCTTAGGAAAATGAGTGAGGTCTGTAAACTTTTAGACATATCTGTGCTGCACAAAACATGAACCTGATCTCTTGATTTTCTTGTTCTCAGTTGTCTGTGGGACTTTTGGTGATTTTTTCCCTCCTAAGGTAGGCTGCTGCTTTTGTAGAAAACTGCAACAGATTTGTGAGGTGGATACACACTCAGCAGTAACCAAAGGGAGAATTTCAGTAATTATGTTCACGGCCTAAGTTTGCTTTAGGCAGGAGGGATTTTTACAGCTGAAACCCTCTTACAATACTATGATTTGTCTGTATGAGGTAGTAGATGTCCACATAAAAACCCAATAAACCCCATTGTGATTCCAAGTTTCATGTGAGTTGGATCCTCAGTTGATGTAAATGCGCACACCCTCATTTATGGCAAAAGACCTTTAATATGTGTTGATTTTTAAAAAATTAATTAAAACAATTGCAGTTCAAACTTCTACTTTCCAGAGCCTCATTTTATTATATTAAACAACAGTTGGAAATTCAACTATACCAATGTTACATCCCAAACGAGCACTTTGGTGCCATTGTGTAGCAGGCAATTTTCCCCCTGTTTCTTTGCTGGAAGTTTGGCATGCATGAGATATTAACTTGCATAATTAGAGACATCCTGAGCAAAGCTCAATAAATCTTCGTCTTTTTGCTAGGTCTATTTTGGGGGATGACACTGTTGGTGTTTTGCTGCCAAAACTAAACATTAAGAAGAGAAAAAAAAAATTAATTTCCACAACTAATTGATGGGCTGCTGAAGGACTTTGTTCCATATCTGTGCTGACACCTTGAGGGTAACCAAAGCCACTTGCTCTATATATGAAACCTAGAGAACTAACTCACATTCATGTTCTCTCTATTTATCAAAAGAAAGAGAAAAAAAGTCATCAGCAGAAGCAGGAAATGCTAGATGGAGGCTCAAATTGCCCTCTGCGCCCAGGTGCTGATTTTTGGTCATACCAAGGGCAGGCTTGGAAAGCTGTGTTCTTCTAAAAACAGGCAATAGAGGAAGGAGGGCCACTGATTATATTCCTCATCTGATGCAGAAATTCTGGATTCAGTTTCTTGCTCTGCCGTGACCCCAAAAACTCCAGTGATCCTAAACCACTTTTTTTCTGAGAATTAAGAAGCATCCAAACCATTTGCTTCTGCAAATGTAAATGCCTTCTCTTGATCTCGCCTGTTCTAACATAAATTCACCATAAAGCTATATTCTGATATGCATTTTAGAAGCCTTTTTATGTAAGCACTGTAGATAGGCAAAATAAAATAGCTTTGTGGATTGAGTCTTTCTAGCAACTAGACAAGAACATGGGGTCCTATACGCTTTTATCATTTTGCCAAGTCTGTGTGAAGGACAGGCAGAATTGCAGGCTCTGTGCTAAATGTGGAACAGGAATTGTTCTCTATCAAAAGGGGCAGAGGAGAATGGAGAGCAGCAGGACGAGGCCTCAGCACCTTGGCTGCCTGTAGGAAGGGAAATGTGCTGCAGCATTTCTATACAGGACTTGTGCTCCTCCTCTCCTAAACAGAAATTGCAGGTTTCTCCTGGGTTGGAAAGGTGCCTGTTGCCCCATTGAAGGTCTATGCCTACAAGATACAATTTAGTCCTCCAGTTACCTTTAAAAAGAAACCTCATAGATGAATATCTAGATAGAATGAGCTTTTTCTTTGCATGTTTATGAATTGCATTTATATGCAATATATATTGTGTATACATACCAATATGTATTTATACCACTATGGGTTGTAACTGCAAAAGACCGGGATTTTCTTTTCACTGTATCTCAACATGTTGATTTGCAATGAGGTACGTCTGAAGTCTTAGTCTGATCACCATTTACAGGTATCCACAGTTTGTCTTGCTGATTAGAGCAAATTTCTTAGACGTTTTAGATCCTCAGAAGTCTGGAGGTGGCAAACTCTTGTACTGACTCTGGAGAGTGCTGTTGGCTCTGGAGCACTGCACAAACCAGGGCTAGCCAGCCCAGCTGGGGAATGCAAGGTGGTGTAGTAATTTTGTTTGTTGAGGTAACCAGTGATGACCACTTAAGTGACCGTGAATATGGTCCTTTTTTTCTCCATGTTACCACTCTCTGTGCTGTACCTTCCCATGGTAACATTGCTACACTGTCCTGGGGATAGACAAGCTCATGTTGGAGTGACCTGCATGAAGACTGTAACAAGAGAAACTTGACTGGAGACCCATGTCACCCTCTCCACCTGCTTTAAAGTACAGCTAAACCCCTGGTTTACAATACTGTTATATCCCTCACCTTTCTTCAGGCTCATGCATACAGCAGCCCTGCACTGCGGTGCATTTTTTTGGTTTTGCTTTTGCTAAAAAGAACATAGTGATCAGAATGAAAGCAATACATAAAAACTCACTCAAAATTAAATGTTGTTCTCCTTTATCACATTCAGATGTTTCAGTAAAACAATGTCTTTCTGACATTTTTGGAAATCATCAGCTGGAGCCATCACTAGAATGACATACCATTTGCTGTTGTGTCAGACCTGCAAGCTGTTGCAGAAGTTAAATTCTTTTTTGGCCCTTGGGGAGTTTTAACATATCTGTGTTAGAGAGGAAGACACTGTGACACAGTTTCAGTTTGCCCACTGACATGTTTACAGGGACTAAATGACAAGTGAAAAGACCATCTAGTTCTGGGGCCGTTTCTCCTGCTCTGTGTGTGTCACGTATATCAGGATGTCTTTGCAGACTCAATAAAACTCTGTCTAGCATGCCATTCCTCAGCAATCAATGCTCATTCCTAACACATCTGCTTGGATTTGGCTTTAATCCTTCTCTGTTTCATCCGTATTTATCAATATTTCAGAAATTTAAGTGTCAACTAGTCTCATACTCTAGTATGTCTGCAGTATTGACTTGATAATCTGAAACTTTTAGGAAAAATCAACAGTGAAATAAAATAACATAGGTATATTTAGATCTGACAAATATACTGTGACTAACTGTGCCTGTCGGCATAGCCACGTCATTTCATACCTTAGGTTTCCTAATGTCCATTTAAAAAAACAACCACATTTTACTAAAAGAAAACTTCCTAAGAAGAATAGTCATAAATATTAAATTGTAGCAGCATATATTTTTAAATCTATATTTGCAACATTGTGACAATAGACTAAAGCAGTTACTATCCATGGAAAGTTAAGAAGAATAAGCATTCTGTAATGATGTAAAAATATGTTTATTAACCGAAATTTAGAATGATATTTGGCTTTTTAATCTGAAAACTGATTTATCTGATGTTGGAAAATCCAGTAAATTCTTATAATGAAGAAATTGGTAATAAATATTATAACCCACTAAGTTATCATCACGGTAAATTTAAAAAGTGCACAGAGCTGCAGTGGTTCTTGTCCAAAGTGAGATACCTTTTGTTTTTGAAAGTGACAAGCAGTCCATAAAGCAAATGAATCACAGGGAAGGACATATTTTCTGAGATGACCGATATAATCTCAGCCTGAATTTGAGGATAAAGCAGTTTAAATTTCAAATGCACACCACCCTTCACATTTTATAATAGTTCTGTGATAATTTTTTTTTCTAATCAGTATAATCTGAGAGGCTGCTCTTCCTAGGTTTAGCTATCTCAAAAAAGTTCACGGTCAGTATTAAAGCAGCAATTAAAACAATTTCTAATCACTGATGACTTAGGGTGGATTCACACTTATGTTCCAGAGATAAAATGATCTCTGTGCCATTCACAGCACTTTGAACCATCCCACCTCTAGTGAGAACAAGCTGAAAGAGTGGACAAATATGTATCTGTCAGAGGAAATACATGCTGCAGCATCTGGCATATTTCTGATGCTATGTGAAGACCATACAGGATTAGCAGTTTTATCAGAGCTACAACCTACTTGTTAAAAGAATATAGACTTGTTGAATTGCTACTAATACTTGGGACAGATGGAGCTCCTGCAATTCAAAGTGTTGCAAACCTTTAGAACCAATTTCTGGGCTCACAGGTTTTGCAGAGCTAATGCAAGTCTATGAACTTTTCCCTTTGTAGTGCTTAAGGAGGGTTTTTTTTCGTTTTCCACTAAATACTTTTTTAATTTTCCTAAAGTGCAGCCTGTGTTTTATATTAGAACATAGTGATCCCTCGAAATGCTGTGCTGGCAAAGCAGATGTGCTGTTTACCTCTAGAGCATAAATCTGGTTATTCACTACTTCCCACTTCTCTTTTAAGCTTGTTCAAGGGAATTTCTTGAGAAATTTGTCCCCTACTTCCCCATTTACTCAATGTGAAACACTAGCTATGAATATTTCTCCAGTGAAGCTCTAAAGTCATGAACTATGGTCTTCTTTTCTGCAGATGAACTCAGATGTCACAGAAAGAGCAAGAGGCATTATGCCACAATATGCACAGCTTCTCTTAACAGGTTCTGTGGGATTCTTCTTTTTATTGCTCATTCTCTATCAAGGTTCAGCTGAAGCTGGCATGATTAAAACATTAATGTTTCAGACCCCCCAAAACACGGAAGACTCAACGTTAGAGTCCTTAAAAAAAGATATTGTTGTGGTTTAAGCCCATCTGGCAACTAAGCACCACACAGCCGCTTGCTCAGGCTTTGAAGGCTAAATTAAAGTTTCTATATACATAACAATGTTAAAATACCTTAATAAAATAAAGCAGTTAGAGGATTTACAACAGTAAGAGATAAAGTTGAAATGTGGCAGGCAGCTTCAAGATATCTCTTTTTTACATTATTTCAGCCTTTGTATTGATACTATTCTGCCTGTTTGTGCTATCACAATAAACTTAACCTCTGTGCTGATTTGTGATAACAAGGGGAGGAATAAGAGCTAAAAAATAACAAAAAGAAAAACAACTGATACTCTCAACTTGTCTGTTTTTGCTTTTTGTTGTTACTGGTTTTGATTTCTTTCCCATAAAGCTTTTCTTAATTTTTTGCCTTTCTGAAAATTAACTCTCCCAAATCATTAACAACAAATCTTGCTTTTAAAAGGTCCTCTTAAAAATTTCTTAGGCCTCCCATTCACATGAAGCCTGCAAAATGGGAAGGGCAGTGAAGCACAGTCCCTCCCTTCTGCGATGGGACCCTGATATACTACCCTGATTCGGAACATCTGCCTGGTGTGACCTACCCCTTCTTTTCCATGATGGAAATATATAGTCATCTGAAATGATGTTAAGTCATCCCTGGAGCTGTGGGAAATGTTCATTTCCAAGTAATTTTCTCTGCTCCGTCAATAACACACAGTAACTGTTCACAACAATGGGAAGTAATTAGCATTTGAAACTAATGGATTTCCCTGTCACCTCAAAGTGGACTTTTGCGTCTAGCCTTTGATAGAACTGCTTTATTATCAAGCTTCTGACTGCTCAATATAGCTAGTGTCTCAGATTGGATGCTGGCAGAGACCTATGAATTTTGTTAATGATTGAATAACTAATAAGAAAATGCTGTAGACCTTGCAGGTTTTTAAATTAATCACACTTACCTTAGAAGACTTCTGCCCTCTTTTTCTGATTGCAGATAGAATATACTTCAGCTGAGACATTTTCCTACTGATTTGATTTCTATGGGGTATTTTTCTTCTGCTCTGGAAATCAATTACTTGGATGACATAATAGGCCCCCATTAATCTGTATGGAGCATAGTACAATCTGTTTCATTTCAAGCCAAGGAGGCCCAATTGATGTAAATTATAGAGTCACTCAGTTTGTTGCTATTTATAAAATTAGTCACCTGCAGCATCATCCTGGATGAAGTCCAGTGGATGAAACAATGTTATAACAGTCCTATCAGCACTTAAAATATATAGGACATAGTGTTTCCCTTTTGTGTCTGGAAGTTGCACACCTCTTACTTTGAGGATTCATTCTGAACCAAATATAAAAAGACAATAAAAGCATTTTAAAAATGACATATTTTGTTTCCCTAGCAAAATTTTATCTCTCTCTCTTCCCTTCCCTTATTGAAAATGACAAAATTGCAATTAGAAGCTTGGAAGATGAGTATCAGAATTTTGCAGGCGTTAAGGATTAGAAGAAAAGCAATTCTACTTTTTCTTTTGTTGTCCAAAATACATCTAGCATATCACCCAAGTTATACAAACCAAGAAAAAAAATCCTAAAAAGTGGTGTGATTAATCTAGTATGACTTCTGTTTACCCAGAGTAATCACGACTTACATTTCTATGTTGTTTTGTAAGCAAAAAAGTTATGACTTTCTCCCACCTAATTTTCTGTAGACAAGATGAAAGAGAGAAAGATTTTGCTGTTTTCTATTACTCATGATGACTATTGCATTAGTAGTTTTGTTTTTCTAAAGAGACTATACACAGTGCTATCACGACGAAATCTACTGTAGCATTAATAGTAACAAGCCAATGTAAAGCTAGATTAATTCTCATTCAATGATGTTAAATTTACATTCACATCTGTGAAAACAGAATTTGTCCAACATGCTTCTCACGTAACACAGAAGTTCTTTTCCTCTTAGTAGCTATTTGACCTTATGAGGCAGAAGATGTTTTCTGCCACTAACAGGTGCCGCTTTTACTGGGCATGAATCAGCTAAAACAGTGCCGTGCTAAAGCTGTTAGCATTAAGAAAGTTTGTCAGCTGCTTTAGTTCAAAGCAATGCAGATTAAATGTTAAATGTGTATGTATATACATATATTTTTATACATATACATTTACACTTATAATTTAGAAACAAGTATTTATAAACAGCTTACTGTAGCCTTGCACAACACAGAGCTGAAAAGTGAACTGATGAAGCAGACATAGATGGGCTTGTTTTAATGAACTTATTTAACGCATGGGTGATTCTCAGTGTCAGAATATGATTGTAAGGGTTTGCGATGTGTCCAGCTGATTCCTGGCAAAAAAGCATTGATTCTTATCTGACTTAGTGTTACTACTCACTGTGAACAGGCAATACCTCCTGTCAAGAAAAAGGGGGTTCAGCAGGAGAAAGTTACTTTATCGTTAGTTTTGATTAAGTGACTTATCTCCTAAAAATCCTGGATCCGGTAATGGAATGCCAACAGTCAACAAGTGTTCCTAGAAGTCTGAAATATGATGATGGGCTGACACCATTTTGATTGGGACCCAGATTTATGCACTATCTCATTGCTGATCTAGTCCAAGATCTTTCCTCCAACTGTGGCTGGTGCCACTAGTTGGAATTGACTAATTGATGGAGTTTTGGTCATGCTTGAGCCACAAAAAATAAAGGGGTTAAAAATTCAGGACAGATCAAGTCAAAGCAATATTCTCAGTGGAACGAAGAAGCAACAAAGAAGATCAAACAAGTATAATTAAGTTTTATTTTGCATTTGCCTGAAATATTTCAGGGAACACAAAATGAAATGTTGCACCTTATTTTCAGGTTATTTTCCCTTTTCAGATAAAAAATAGACAACATTTAAAAAATAAAATTTCAAAACAAAATGCTGAAGTTGTTCTTTGGCAAATACCTCAACTAAGGAATTTCTGAAACAATTAGTTACATTAAGGCTGTGTGGGTCTCATCCTCTGTTACTATTGTGAAGCTAAAACTGGAAATCTGGAGTTTAAAGCTTTCATTGAACATCACCAAAATCTTGGACCCTTAACACCCATAAAATATTTTTGTAAAATATCCCTGATTAAGGCATCTTTGAGACACTTACCCTAATCCAAAACCACAATCAAAATCTCTACTCTAGAAGGGCCACAAACAGTGACCTCCAAAGCCTTCCAGATATCTTTAAAAATTTTGTTTCTATTAGCATTTTCAATGTGTAACTGAGATGAAGTGATAAAGTTGTAAATCCTCCTTAACCAAAGGTAATCAAATGCTTTCAGGTTATCACAATTTAAATACTACTGTGATAGACACCTAATTTTACTGCTAAGTGCATATTTCTTTGCCTGTGAAGACATTAAAGTGCATCTATTGTGACTTCTACTAAGAAGGGGAAAGTTAGCGCCTATTCATCAGGAAAGTGAAAAACAGGAAAGGATGAAGGAATTAGATCCTTTTAACTTCAAGTCACAGAATAAATATGGAAGAATCTGCAGCACCTAGAAAACAACAAGGAGAGGAGCAGAAGCTGACATAGATTTGCCAAGAACAGATCAGAGTAAATGAAACTCACTCTTTCAATGATCAGATAACAGGTCTTGTGGATAGATGGGAAGCAGAAGAACTCATGCACCTTTACTCAAGCAAAGTTTTTGAGACAATCTCAGTTGGTATTCTCATATAGAAGCTAGGAAAAACATGGCCTTTATTCTGTGGGCACAAAACTGATTAGATAACCACACCATAGAGAAGTTAATAAAGTCTAATTATGCTCAGGGTTCTGTGGGGGGTCTGCCTTAGATCTGCTTCTGTTCAAGGTTTTCATTAGCAAAACAGATGGTGGAATAGTCAGAATGCTCATTAGTTTTGCATATGACACAGTGCTAGGAAGGACCCCAAATGTGTTGGAGGATAACAGTAAAAATAAAAATCTGGAGAAAGGGACTGGAAATATACGATGTAACTCATCCTAGACAAGGGATGAGAGCAAGGTTAAGAGACAAGGAAAAATCAATGATACAAATTCAGAATGGTAAACATTAGGAAGCAAGTTCTTCAAAAAGATCTTAAGATTATAGTAGATCACAAATTGGGTCTGAATCAACAGTGTTAGATTCTTCTGAAAAGACAAATATTCTGCTCATGGTGTACAAATATAGCCTACAAGATGCACATTATGATCAGAGGTTGTAGAAGCCAGGAGCTAGAAGGTAAGACTGGAAGAAAGGATGCTATCAGGCCTAAAATAAAAAAGACAGAGAAGGATGTTGGTGGCAACAAAGTTTAATAATCTTAAGCCATTCCAGTCGTTGCAAAAGGGAAACAACACTGTTCTTTTTATCCACAATGAATGGGACAAGAAGTAAAGTGGTTAAATTGACACAAGAAAGATTAAAGTAATTAAAAATGTTTTCTAATAATAAAGCTAATTGAGCATGGGAACACATAGATTGGGAAGACTGGATACTCTGTCACCGGAAGTTTTTAATGAAAGTTTAGTTATACATCTTTAAGAAATTACATCAATATTGCTGATCCTCTTTAGAGCATTGGGATGGATCAAATTGATTTGTGTTTTTGAGTCTGCTGGGAGGTCACAGCACAGTAGGTAAAATAAGGACTGTTTTTTTCTCATGTGTATTACTGTAAATCTAAATTTTACTTATCTAGCAAGTCAGTATTGGACATTAGTGCATCATTTCAGTAAGGCTGGACACTTACATTTTAGTGTATTGGTTTTCAGAAATTCTGCTTTTGCTTGATTGAGATAGAACTGAAGTTGGACATTATAACTTACCTCAATAGTAGCAGCTGCCCATCCCTGCTAGTTCTTGACTCTTCTCTTAGAAGTGTTTTTCCATAATTATAGCTATTAGCACCGGTGCACACTGCTGTGTGTGGTCTATTGGGTTTTATATTTATTCTAATTGTTTGTGCAGCATCCAAATATGGTAGCCAAAGAACAGGAGTAATTAAAAAAATGTAATCGCATGAACACTGGTGTTTATAGCCATATGCAACTGCAAAGATATAGCCTAAAATTTGGGAAGAATTTTATCTCCGCTAGACTGGAGTGTGCATAAGTGACTTTGATGACTTTAGAGACATTTAGAGGCACTATAATCCCACTCTTTTCTGTAACTGCAGCATATCTCTCCCTGTAAGAACCTTGTTCCATGGAGTCCAGGACTAATGAAACCATGGGCTTTTGTCTTGTGGTTGGTCACCTTTTTAACGAAATCAATACTAAGGTTGCAGTGGAAGCTTGTGCTCTGTCTTTCACATGGGTGAGGACCCTAAATGAAAAAGCAGGTTCTTGAGAGCCCCATAAGGCATGCTGCCTGACTGAGGCTTTCCCTAAGTTGGGGCATCCAGAAAGTTTTCCCTTGTTTGGGTCCCTTTGTGTCTAACACAGGGCAAGCAAACTCATGCTGCAGCCTTTCCCTCAGTGGGGTGTTATCTAAACTCCTCACTCAGTCAGGCCTTTTGTTTTTTTCTGTCTTGAACTCACAGAACAGGGTTTACAAATCAGGTATATATCAGAATACATTAAGGACTTCCCTGTATTATTATCGGACTGCAAACTTCCCAGCACTGCCATGGCCTTAGTTTCCCCCAAACCATCTATACCACCCTGTCAAAATACACTCAACACCTCACCTCTGTTCCTATACGGATTAACCTCAGTTCTCTCTTTTCCTCTATTCCCCATCAAAATACTCCTTGTTCCTTCCTGTATTCCCTACCTACATTTGTTTAGCCTGGAGGCAGGCCAAGAGATGATATCTGCTCTGGCTAGCGCAGACCCATGTATTTGTGAAATGGTCAGGCTGGTGCTTCTCTTGCCTGGGTAAATGCCTGGTGCCTTTTCACTAAGGAACTGTGACAGATTTAACCCTGGAGCTGGCCCATGAGCTGTATGCACTGACTGATCATAGCCACGTCTGCAGGTAAGCCTTCCTTTGCCAAGTTGGAAGAAGTTGGTCAGGGACTGAGAAGTTTTTTGGATGGGACTGGCAGACAAACATGCCCCTCCTTCAGACTGATTGCAAAAGAAATCTTTCATTGGGGAAAACAGGCCAGGTTTTCCCCCCACCACCTCCCCAGCTTCTTACATAAAGCTATTTAATCTGCCAGCTGTAGATCACACAAAGAACCTAGTCGCAACCCTTCCTATTCCCCCACACATACCTGTATTTGCCAAGGCTGTACTGTTGTACATCTTAATAAATAGGCAGTACCTCTGCTGGGTAGGACAAGGAGAAGTCTCCTTCCACCTGCTGCAAGCAGCAGAAAAGGGAATGTAGAAACAAAATCTGGGATTAAAGGAGACAGCAAAAATCACCTCCAAAATTTGATTAAATGGAAACATCTCAAGGCTCATTAGCAGTTTTACTGAATTTAAGATGGGTGTTTTTCTACCAATGAGAACAAATTGGAGACCAAATTACTTTGGTTGAGTTTCCATTATAAAAAAAAAAAAGAAAAGAAAACAAAAAATATGTTTTATACATTGTTCACCTGATGTCTATTATTTAGTGAGTCATAAGCCTTTCATTTATAAACAGAAATGTTCCTAGAATTTGAGAGACAGAAAAATATTTTGTGCACAATTACTTTTGGAAGAAAAGCATTCTTGACTAAAAATATATCCCAAGCATTTTCTGAAAAATAAACTAACCCAAGGCAGTATAATGTGCTTTAACATTAGCTGCAGAACTCTTTCAGCTTACCTCTCTTGGCACATAAACTAGGGAGCATTGTGCTGTAGAATAGGGAAGGGGCTAGAGTGCCTCTTGTTTTATCTGCAAATTTCTGCCATCCTATTTGTGAGTGTTTCCTCGCCCGTTGTCCCCACCTGGATCCCATGAGCTTCTTTTAATCAAGGGGTGTGCAAGAGGTCGTGGTGCTGTGCTAATGTGTGTGTGTTATATTTTGTTCTTGCAAGGGGTCAGTCAAGTGTGTGGAGCTCACAGTCACAGAGCACTAGTTCAACATAAAATTTCCTGGTGTATTTTGGTGTAATCTGAAGTCAAAATAAATTTCTTGTGAATCCCTTAATCCCTGAAGCACAAATTGTCCCCAAATATTGCTCAACCTTCACCTAAGAAGGTAAAAACAAATTCCCATGATATGTCATTTTTACATACAGAAAGCAATAATCTCAGCCCCAGCTTTGAAGCAAAGTAGTTCCAATGAAATACAGATTGGATCGACTGCTTTTCAATATGCATGTTAGGACCAAAAAAGAATCTTTGCCCAGATAATGTTATGACCAAACAAAAAGCTGCCCCATTTTAACTTTTTTCCCCCAGAAATTTATTGATGGAAGCTATTCTAGACATCATTAATATTAGTTATATATAATTAATAATTTAATACTTGAGCCTGAAACATTTGCATCTTTTGCCCTGATAAGAAGGACTTTGCTGTTTCCTGCCAGGAGTTCTGTATGCGAATTCAAGAACAAGCAGTTCATCCCATGACATTTCCTTACRCTCAGACAGACAAGGTGACACATAAAGCCCAGGGGCAAAGGGAAACCTGATAGCTATATAGTTGAGCTGCAGTCGGAAGTGGTGAATTCCCTGGACCACAGGGAAAGCTTCCTGTTCTTTGTAGATGAGCCTATTATTGGAATACACTTGCCTGCAGTTAATCCTCAAAGTAATTAAATGGAAAGGAAGCAATTAAATCACTGAAAAGGAATTGCATCTGGTTCAGAGGGAAAATTCCAGGCTTAGGAAGTATTTCAGTGATAGCTGGATGTACTCAGTGTAAACAGGTATCTTCCTGTTTGCACAGATGATTAACATTTATATGCTAAGAATATCTTGTGGTAACCAAATGAGGTTGAAAAGCAGAAGTTCTCATTATTGTGGCCTATGAAGTATCAAGCAGAGAAATGTTGATATCTATTTTTCCTATGATGGGGTAAAATTAAATCCGTGTCCCATATCCTCATCTTGTATAAATTAGCCTGGTACCTTGAGAGCTAGTAAAGCAATGTACATCTACATCTGTTGAGAACCTAGCTCGGCATTTCAGTAAGCACATCCCAGAAAAGGAAGACTGCAAAAATGAGAGAGAGGGACATGATTCCTATAAGTCTCCAGAGAGAAAGATTAGCCAAGTTCAGAAGGAGATTGGAGAGAGTCCTTAAAATCAAGCTATGCAAAGCAAGACAATATGTTTTAAAGATTGACAGAAATCTTTCAATAAACACAATTTTAAATGTGTTGAAAGCAGCAATTGCTTTAGAATTCGCTTTTATGCTTGTTGGTTAAATTTACTAATTACTGCAAGATAGCAAATATCACTGTATTTTTAAGGTGCACCTTTTGCTCAGACTGTAACAAGGGATCCCATATATTGCTCCAGTCTATAGGATAATTGCTGGAAAGCCATCAGGAGGATCTTGGAGATATGTACTCATCAAACCTCTGAATGACACTTTTGTATTTTCAGTGCTAGAAAACAGGTAGTTAAAAAGCAGCTATATTCATTAAAAATCTATAGTACAGAATAGGGATTCTGTTGTAAGAGAATAAGGAACCATAAGAGCTTCTCTTCTGCTTTTCTTTTTCTTGCTTATGTCTTTTCTTTTTCCTTTGCCCATATAACTCTGGTGTTATATGGGATCTCACTGTTTTCACTGTTGCTGTCACCTAAGAAGCTGGAAGCGGGGCTGGCTGAAGGCAAAAGGTGATGTCCTGATAATGAGTGAACGACTATAGTAAGGTAGGATAAGCTGCCTGGGACACTAACAGTGAGTACTGGTAAGTGATGTTTGCTATGGCTGAGCAAAAGGGAGTGGTGCAGAAGAGAGAGCTGGCATGGTTAAAATAACAGACTCAAAACTATACTTGTGGGAAAAGTCTAGCAAGAAAGAAGTTGGTGGTAGGAACTAAGACCTGAGAGGACAAGGGTATGGATGAAAATTGTAGGTGTTTAACTGGACAAAAAAGATCATATCTGATAGGTGATCCAGTGGCAAAGATGCAACCTTTTTGCTCAGATAAATCTGAGCTGAAAAATGTGCCTGGATTATTGATCTGAGACACAGGCATTTGCTGCTGGGGCAGGGAGATGAGAGTGAGGGTTTGGGGAGAGAACAGCAATACTGACTGACCTTTGGCAGCAAATGTTACATACAAACCTCTTCATTACTTAAAGTATTTCACTAGCTGGCAAGAAAAAATATCATTATGTGTTACATATGAAGGACCAAACTTTACTTTTGAGTACACATTGGTGTGCTCCTATTGTATTAGCCCAGATCCAAAACAGGCCCTTGCTGTAGCTAGATCTAGAACCGTCCTTTTTCTCTTCTACCAGTCTGCACCTTGCTTCAGTCTCTCTCCTGCTCTCAGAGAATCAAATGCAAGATGTCACTCAGGTACATTATAATTTCCTTCAAGACCAGCCCCCCGAGTTATTTATTGCTATAATACAGATAGTACAGTACTTGGATGCTTAGTTCCCCATAAACTACTGTCTACTTGTGTCAGACCTTAACAGAAAGGAATTTTAATATTCAGATTGCATGATGTAGAATTTATTCAAATGGGACATATTAGTATATTAGATAATTTAGTTGTGTGCTTCTCACTGTAAAATATTCTTAGAGACTTGTCTGGTAGGACAAGTACAATTGAAGTTTGTGATACTTCCAGAAAGGTCCAATTTTTGGTACTCACCTAAGAGTAGTCACTGGGGTTGACATTTTTTGTGTTCAATACTGCCATGGGCTGTTTTATTTTGTTTTCTATTGAGATGTTTGCAAAAGGGGGTATGTCTGCGGGAAATCAGGTTCTGCAGCCCTTGCCAGAAAGATTCTTTCTCAGCAGCATTAGGCTTCTTATATTTGAGGCAAGGACTAGCTATGGGGTAGCAGGAAACCTTTGTATCAAGAATCTACTTTCAGCTGTCTGTGATCTTTGCCAAGCTGGAAGGTTTCAGAAAAATTTCTGTTTGTTCAGTAGAGACTACTGAGACTTTAATGAACGAGCCCCATTCCTCCCCCACGCCATCTGCAGCAACATGCTAGAAATCCGCTGAACTGCCAGAAAATTATGCTCCCTGTGTAAATGCAGGTACTGCAGCTGCCTGCTATGGCTCAGTGGGATGCTGGGCATAAGGAAGAAGAAAGAGGGGGGGGGAGACGAAACTGCGGGACTCGACAGTTAGAAATTAATTGGGAGCATGGAGGAGGAATGGGACCAGAAATAGGGAATATAATTTAAGACTACATCTCTGTATATATACATGAAGAACTGAATTAAAGTTGCTTAGGCAGCCTTAATAGTGTAATTTCTCAATTCTGGTGTCCCTTTCTGTACAAGCTTGATGACCTCTTAGGCTTAGTTCTGCTGCCCATGCTTCAGCACTTATTACTATTTGCAATGCCCTGGACTATCCGCAGGGAGTTGACAGATATAACAGATCCTGCAGATTTGTGCACTGCTAAAGCCAGGCAGGATACCCTGGAGTGTTTCACATGGTACTAGACACCTTTGTAACGGTGCATGAATTGGTCCTTCAGTGCGTTTTTTGGGAACGTAATACATGTTCTCAGGGCGCTAAGTGCCATTTGCGTTACTCAGAATCAACAAGCAAGGTCCCCCTCTTGCACTGAACTCCATGTCTGGCTCTGCTGCTCCAGCTCAGCATTTCTAAGCCATCTTGGTATGGCTGAAGGAGGGCTGCAAACACCCATTATGATTAATTCTTGCTGCTGCAATGGGTTCAAGGGAGCTGTTGTCAAGTTGACACAACTGAATAGTACCTTAAGGTTATTCGAGTTTATGGTGGGACTATCAGTTTGGACCCCAGCTACTTAGTTTCCTCTCCTTCCTAGACTTGTTCAGAAATAAGCCTTTGATATCTCACTAAGAAAGGGAACAGACCAACATTGTACCATAGCATAAGATATTTTATGAATTTGTATGAAGGGCAGAATTCGGCAATCAAAATTTTTTCTGTGTAGATTCTTGCATGTAAACCCCTTATAAATACCATCTGAATTTACCAGTCCCAAAGTTGTGTCAAACTTAGATGTTGATCACATTCTGGTGGTTTATTCATGCAATATTTTCTTCCCTTTTCAACTCTTTTGGACTCCTGCGTCACCTCGAGTACTTTCACTCCTACTGCAGCTGGACTGTTGCAAACAAACATCACTAAAACAATTTTGAAGTGAGTATGCAGCTGTTCTGCTGGGAGTGTTATACACTGTCCACAGGAACAAAAACCACAAGGTTTTATCTGGAACCCTAAAGGCCCAGCTAAAACACTTGTGCTGGAGGAAAATACAGGACTCATGGAAGATTTAGGTCAATTATTTCTTTGTTCTGGTAGTGCTAGTCTTAGGGCTGAAATTGCCGATAACAGCGGGTAGTCCTCAGTGCTGTTAAACTTCGTTTAGTTTGGAGTGCTGGTAATAAAAGGCCAATTTCATTTACATTTTTGGCCATTTCTAACTTACTATACCTGAAGAATGACTTCCCAAAGGTGTGCAGAGAGCAGTTATCTCTGCAGTATGCTATTCTGGCTACTGTGAAGAGGGAACAGGAACACATAAACTGCCAATTGGTTTGCTGTGGTTTTGATAACTGTAGAGTTTGCCTTACTTTATGGCAGGAGATGCTGTGGCCATGCTGCCACTGTGCTGTGTGGGGAAGGCAGAACTTTGGAAATGTTGAAGGTTGGTTGCTTAGTCTCTTTGAGAGCAAATAAATAAAACAAAAATGTATTTAAAACTGCCTCAAAACCATGACAACTATTACTTAAGTAATAGAAGCTGAATCAATATATCAGTGACACTGCAAAATCCTCACCTTGTCTCTCTGCATCCCTCAATGAATGAAATTCTTGCAGCCTCAAAGCGTGGAAAACTCATGATTCAAGTTTGGTTTTTTTCCTCAAGTGTCATGTAACACTTTGAAGAACATGGTGCAGCTGCTAGGCAAGTAGGCTAAAGCTACACAACTAGTGAGTACAAGAGTAAAAGCATCAGGCAAGCAAAACCTGGCAAGCTGCAGTATTTCATGCCCTGATTTATAAAATCAGAATGCCTGCTCAGCCTTTGCTTTGTGCTATAGGGGAGGATATGATGCATACCAACGAAGATTACCTAATAAAGTTACAATATTTTTTTAATTAAGTTCTTTCCCTATCTATCTATCAATCATATTCTATCTCCATTTACAAGAATTTAAAATTAACAAAAATGAGCTGTTTGGTGACGTCATTTGTATAAAAACTCAACAGTGTTGCCACAGATAAAGCTAGGCAAGAATAAAGAGAGGTGCTGGTACATTAGGTGCACTGTACCCCTACATGGAAAGAAGAGCAAGGGGCAGCAGGGATACCTTCTGCTTGTTGGAGAAGGATCCCAGGGAAAGATACAATTGAAAAAAAAATAATCATTCATACACATTTGTAGATTGAAAAGCGTGCTAACCAAATATAGGAAAAAGATCCTCCATTCCCAGACTGTCTGGTAAAATGAGATGCCTCTTGTAGGGGTCCTTTAAGTCCAGGGCTGGTGTGACTGTACAAGTCGCACCGTGCAAAGTCAGGCCTGGTGATGACATAACCTACCAGCTGGAGGGGACTTCCCCTAAAGAGCCCATGTCATCGCTCGCTTCTCAAAACACTCCAGAGGCTTTCAAGGACTTCTGGAAATTGGATATAGCCAAGAGCAGCTGTTGTAACAGGTGTGCTGTTCAGCGATCCCTCAGGGTTAGATCCACAAGGGAGTGAAACCTCTACTAACTCTGACTTTTAGGGGCCAGCTTGTAAATCTATGATCCTCATATTCTTTTTTTTTTCAGCTGTCAATTATTTGGAGGTGTTTAAAGCCCATTCGAGCCTCAGACTTGGGTAGGCAGAGGAGGATGGTTTGTCCCACCAACACAAGGCCTGAACCAGGACTTCCTTCTCCCTGGTGAAGGCTGCAAGCGGCCGGGGGATGGCTCCTGCTTCGGTCCTTGCCCGAGTGGACATTTCACTGTGCCGCGCAGAGTGGAACAGCCTCAAGATGGGAGGTCTCCAGTGCAGCTTCTCCTCTCAGGTGGCCTGGAGCAAGGTGGACAGCCTCCTCCACCATGCAGCAGCAGCTCGGTGGCTCTCAGACAAGGGGAGGGGGTCAATCCCAGTGTGAGAGCAGCCATTGTGGTGTGCCATCGTAGATGCAGAACTACTGATGGAGGCAGGCACAAGACACACCTCCAGTCCAGTGGACCGCACAGTGGAAGTATGATGCACTAACTGAAATATGTCTTTTCGTGATTCATACTATAAATTAAAGGTTATCCTAATTCTTTTCAGTACAAAATGTACTTTAAAGAGTTATTCTCCTGGTATGAATCGCCAAACCAGTCTGCCCTGTAGATTAGCAACAGAGACTGAACTATAATTGGTGAGGAAAAAGAATATAACTTAACTTCTCTGCTCATTTTGAATTAGGGAATATATTCTGTTTAAGATAATATTTTCAAGATAATCAAATCTCCAAAAATTGAATTCAGGCACGCCTAAATGCAGACTTTCAGGGTTGCTGTTCAGCATGGATAACTCATTTGGCCAGGCAGTTCTCGGTGTTGCCCCAGCCTATGCTGGGGACTGGCTGCGTGAGGAGCAGCTAACTAGAGGAACCGGGGGCTCAGCTGCCTTTTAGAGCCGTTCTGGGGAGGACTGGGGAGCCAAAAGCCTTGGAAGTGCCACTGTTGCAGGAAGAAGTCAGATGGGCAATTTGAGGAAAAACATGGCAGGGCATCCAGAGCCTAGAAGTCCCTGGCATCCAGCTGGGGCACTTGGGGAAGCAGGCAGGGAGGGGCAGAGAGGTGGGTGAGTGGGGCAGATCTTCTCCTAGGCTGCCTTGTTTTGGTCAAAGGGTTTGACAGAACTGCATACTCCTGCAGAAAACTGAATATGCAGCTTTTTCCAAGGGAAATGTTTCTTCTTTAATTTCTTGATTTTTGGATTCCAGAGGCTTAGAGTCTTAAATGCAATGATTGCTTACAGGTATGATATTCAGTCCATTCACAGCTCTAGCAGTGTGTCGTCCCTGAATGTTCAGATCAGGTTTGAGGTTTGGAGCATGGGGACAGAGCAAGTCCTCTTGATTTGAAAGGATGAGAGGAATAATAGGAGGAAGAACCACCCACACACCAAACTGAACGTGAATGGTATGCACTCAGCACTGGAGGTGTTTTTAATGGCAAGGTCTACTGAACCCTACCAAACTRTCTGCAGCCCATCCCTCTACAGTTCAACCCCCGGAGAAGGATTTGACTCTCACTGCTGCGGTGTGTTACACAACTGTATACTTATCAGCCGTTTGAGCAGTGATGAGCCCTGGAGTCAAGGTAAGGGGCTGGGTATGAGGAATAGAATAGTTTAAAAAGATAAGGATTTCTATGATAGTTTAGTCACCTCATAAGACACTGTCAGGCACTAGATAAGATTACAAAGAGTTAAACGTGATCTGGAGATGGTCTGCAGTAACAGGGAAGCCATGGACAGGATCTTCTCTAAGTTAATTTAAAAAGTTCTGATTTTCCCCAGGCTTTGTTTGTTGAGGTTCATGAGTTCAGTCAATGATAAGGAAAATTAATTCTAAAAGTTGTCAGGAGAAATGAGAGGAATAGACATAAGTTTTGGCCTGGGCAATGTTTTCTCTCTACCACTGTATAAGCTAAAGAAGAGAAAAAATGTGGTTTAAGAACAGTAACCAGATACTTTTAACATCTTCTAGAGAAAAAGAACCCAAGAAAGACACAATTTATTAAAAGTGTGCCCCTAGTGCCAAATTTCAACTCTTTTTCTTTCTGCAATGTCCAAAACATTCAAGTTTTTATCAGACCACTAGAAAAATTTGAAAATGTTCAGGATTTATAAACTGAGTTTTAGAATTTGCAATAGCAACAAGATTTTTACTCAGAGAAAGTTTAAAGAGCTGATGAAAACTAAATTACTGCCACTGAACCATAACTTAAAAGAAGAGGAAAGGAACTAAACTATTAAATGCACCAGAAATAAATGACAAGTTTTTTCTTCAGTGAGTTTATTGTTCCTTGTACTTGGTATACTACATACAAAATAGTGATTATTACAAGCAGCTGCTATCTCTAACTGCCCTATTATTAGCACTTACTGCTCTCAAAAGTCTTAACTAATTTACATTTTTATCATAAAAGAAGACTGTACTTTTCTTTCTAAAAGTGGATCTACTCCACTCTTTATCAGTCTTACTCTTCAGCTTTCTAAGCGTATTTCTTAAATCAATATGGTATTTTTATTGCTTTCTATTGAACTCCTTCTGCCCACAAAAGTATTCTAAAAATGTTTTTCAAATTCAGAAAAAGTCTTCCAGATGAGTTTTACACAGAATCGCTTTTTTCAGAACATATGTACACTTTTCAGAGTACTGTGTAAAGTCAATCTCACCTAAAGATGCGAGAAGGCAGATAGCTTTTACTGTCAAAAAGTGCCTAGGTGGGCAAATACTATCTTCAGGTTTTTTACTTTAGATTTGAAAACATCTTATTATATTTCAAATGGAATGCAGATAATTAGAGAAGAAAAACAATTTAAAAACTTCTGAACAAAGTAAAAGAATAAGAAATAAAAGAAATAGCTTACTGTACATGTTAAATTTTTATATGACTAGAAAAAGCTTTTCTGCATAAACATTGATTCTTGAATTGTTTATATTCGCAAGCCATTCACATTTATTTTTGCAGCCTTACTGACATATGCTTGTTAGGCTTGAGATCAGTATACAAACCATAAAACTTGAAATGCCAAATTACATTGCTCTCCAAAGCACGTTAGGCTGCTATTGCAGAGTGTTGTGACTGTGAGGACATGTTGAGATGCTCATATCAACACTTATCATAATACATGGGTATACTGAGAGTAGGAGATGTAGATGAAGAATTGATTGACCCTCAGAGAAGAATTTATATTCCCTGGTCTCTTTTGTGTGTGTGATTATGTGAATTTTCCCCATCTGTCCTGTTTGCAGATGCTTCATTATAGTTAAACCACTGCCAGAATAGTAAGGATACCATGKGACCGCTACCTCTCTATGATTTCTTGCTTTGCTTGATTTCTTCTTCTTTCAGGCTGAAAGCTGCTTCAGGCAAAGCAAAATAACAGAGTTGGTGTGTTCCATACGTAAGATGAATATTGCTTTTATTATACTGTTGGTTTCATGAGGTTTATTCAAAATTCATATAGTGATAAACATTGTTTTTCACTGCTGTTTCATTTTCATAACCTGATAGGTCCTCCATGAACAGCATGAAAGCTGTACTACATCCAGCCGTGTATTTTCATACATTTATTTCATGTAAAAGCGTCATTATACTGCTGCACGTGGTCTTTAGCTCAAATAGATAAATAGATATTTTGGCATTGTGAAAMAGTACAAAACGATAAATTTCTACCTTTTTTTCTTTGCACAGCCATTATAGGTCCAAAGGATGATCTATATCTCATCATTTTGATGAGTGTTTTAATATTTTAACCAGTGAAATAGAACTAAATCTTTTAAGAAAACTTCATATTGTGAATATTTCTCCTAGATTTCTTTCAAATGCACAAGCATGGCGTCTGTATCTTCAGTTTTATTGCGCTATGGATCTGCACACCTGCTGTGAAACACAAGCACATTTTCATGTCTTCAGAGAGGACTGGAATTTATATACAACCATCTGACAACCTAATCATTCTCTCAGAAATCATCGGGTTAGAGCTTTGCTTTACATTTTTCATTAGTATCCATTAAAACAGCAGGATAGATTTCTTGGCAAGACTGTAGCAGCTCCATCATTGGAGATCTCTTAGAACTTGCTAGACAAACAGCTATTTTGAGCATCATAAAACAAATTAATCCTACTTTTGGACAGAGCGATGAATTAGATAGCCCCTAGCACCACTTCCAATCCTATGATTAGATCATGTTTCCTGAAAAAGAGCATATAATATGATTTCTGGCACATGGAGATTCTGAATCAGGCTGTAGATTGACCCTATTGACCAGATGGCCACTTCTCAGCAGAATGGCAGGGGGTGTCAAAAAAAAAAAAGGTAAAGGTATACGTGGATGTTGAATAAAACCTTACAGGGAATATGATAAACAGCTGGAGAACATAAGACATTCTATCATCTGACAATCCAAGAAAGAACTCTTTGTCCCTACATGTAGCCTGAGATGTCTCACAGAGATTAAAAAATGGTGAAAGAACAAATTTTAGCTGCTCATTTGGGGTGGGATGAAAGAAATTTTAAGTGTGCAGAAACATAATTTTTGCTATTCTTGTCAATAGTTTGAAGAGGAAAAAAGCCACGTGGTATTTACCGTGGTGTGAAGGTCTTAGAAGTGAAAAATAACGATAATCAGAAAAGGCTGGAAAATTTGTTAGAACATTTGTTTTCACCCCTTCTCTGTCAGCCTGTGAACACTGAGAATTCTATAACATTTTAGAGGTTCAAAATCTTTTATATGGATTAGCAATTACTGTCTATGCTACAGAAGCACCTGGAGACTCTAAAGGGGTTTTGGTCTTTTGAAAGTAAAAGCAAACCTGCAACACTCAGAAGCAATGCATTTCCCACAGAGTTCAAATTCCAATCAGAAAAGCCAAGAAAGGTATTCCTAGTTTGTGAGGTTTTTTTTTTTGTGAGTTTTTTGTTTTATTTTGTTTTGGTTTTAAATTTGAGAAATTAATGCAGAGAAAGAGTACATATGTTGCTTAAAAATCACGCAGGAAACCTATGGTACATATCAGAACTGAGTCCATCGCTGCTAAAGGTCCTTCTGTAGGCATGTAATCATTTTAATTGTAAGCAGACAGTAATTCTACAATCAGATCTATAAGTTGCAAGAGATCACTTTAACGCATCCAATGGCAGGCCCATGACCTCTGCTTATAAACCATTTAGGAATCATCAAGAGTGGTTGTATATTTGTATGTTTGTTTGCATTCCCTGTTGTATGCATCTGAACTGACTTACTGCTTATGCAGTCTATGGTTATTTCATACATTTGTCAGAATAGTATCAACAATGCAGTTTGTTGATGAGAAAAAAGTGAGTAATTGAAGTAGAAGGCTACCAGAGAGAGAAAAAAAATTCTGGTGGTGGCTTAATAGATACAGAGGGGAGATTTTTGTATCAAATGTCTTAAATACACTCTCTAGGCAGTGCAGAATACTGAAGGAACTGCATTCACAGCTTGGGAGGTTTGTCAGGAAGAAAATGAAGATCTCCTATCGCATTTTAGAAGGTAATTTTTGAAGTGAAAAACTTCATAAGATTAAACTGTGGGCACTCGGCCATCCCATGTGAATCCATAATTTGTCACTCTACAAGGTCATAAATTACCATGACATCAACAGATCCCAGAAGACTTAGGTTGGATGACACAACTGGGAAGAATATTAAATAATAAAAGTAAAAGAAAGACCACATGGAGAACAGGAAAAAGTAACAAAACCTGGGGTGCTTCCTGTAGTCACACAACATGTCACAAATATCAGCCAAGGATTTTTACATGTAGTCAAACCTACATAATCTGCTTGGTGAAGACAGGAAGAGAGCCATATGAAGTAGCTGGAATAGGAAAAAGATGAAGCATTTCTCTTATATTTTGTGAATTAAATAAATACGAATTTAAATTTTTTCACTTCCATTCAGTCTTACAAAAACCAAACAATAAAATCCGCAGTATGCATTAAGTTCATGCATGAAATGAAAAAGAAATAAGAAAAATCTATTTTCATTCATCTGGTGGAGTTTTTAGTTATGCTGAAGGCATGTTTCCTCAAACTGTAATAGAAATATATTTTACTATCCATTGTCTACCTTGTAAAATATTTTGTTTGCAGATAAATGAGTGTATATATACTCCAAATATGGAGGTTTATTTTTAAGAAAATTCGCTGATCATTACTTTATTGTTATGCCACCAATTTAGTAGAAATTGGCTTCAGTTCTTTAGTATTATTTATCTAAGGAAATTAGCACAATGAATATAATTTTTAGAAATCTCTACCTGAAGGAAAAAGTTGCTGGAATTGGTTAAAATTATGGGAGAGAGCTTATTTCCTATTATACTTAACACTTTATTTACACTAGTGCCTTATATCACTTCCACAGGTGTGTTAGCTTCATCTCAAGTAAATGATATTTGAGTTTGCTCTATAGGCAGTGCTCCTGGCAGTTGCCAGGCACAGAAAGTTGTGCAAACCAAAGTTATGTGCTTGTTCACTGTTCAAGTATAGGGTTCCTGAAGCAGATCTGACCTGGACTGGAGCATGAGACTATTTATATCTTGATGCCTACTGGGTTCCCAGTTGAGAATTCCTCCCTGGCTGCCAATCCATGGGTTACATTTTCCAGCCAGTGTCCACTGTGACAGAGACCTTCCTACTTGCTCTGTCAGTTATGGTGGGAATCAAATTACACAAACATGGCAGAAAGACTGAACGTGGTGGAGAGGAGGGTGGAAACATTGGCTGTGGAAGGGACAGGGTCTGTCCAGCTGGAGGGACTCATCAAAGGSAGCTTGGGTTTAGCAATGACTTCGGTTGACGGGTACATTTGTGAAGAACAATAAAACTCCGTATTATGGTCAGAGCACAGTGCCTTCACTCTTCTTGGCCAGTGGGAAAAAATCCCCTGAACAAACCTAGTTGCAACTGCTCACTCAGCAGAGGTATCCCCATTCACTACTGCTTGCCACCAAAGTATTCTCTTGGATAAAGTCTACATTGGTGTTTGACCAAGGCAAGCAGAAAAGGAGACTCAGAAGTCCTACTCATTCCTGCCTCTGACCCTCCCTCTTGAGGCCCTCAAGAACCATGAACCGACTGCCAAACATAAAAAAAAAGTCAAATTATTATGCATTGGAATATTTTTCAGGTACTGTTACCTATGCTGAGGGTTAAGGAGAGGGAATGTGACAGAATAAAAGCAAAACAAAATGAAACTATGAAACTAAATGCCCCCACACCTGCAGTTCAGTAATTAAAGTGCCTAGCCTTTAGGCATCCATCTCCTGAAAGATGATGGAGGCACAGGGTTTGGTACCTCACCTCCACGTGTAGTGTGTGCAGGGGGTTGTGAGCCTTGGCATGAAACCTTTCATTGTAACTGAGGCACACCCCAGGCTACGCAGCAGAGAAACAAGTGAATATGAGATGTCACTGGACCCCCCCCCACAGGGCAGAGAAGCAAGGAGCACTTTGTCCCCTTGATGCCCAGGGCCAGTAACCTCCTCGGAGGGAGGGAAGCTGAGACTTGTCTTCCAGAGAAGGGAGTGTTGTCTGCTCTGAGCAGTGAAGGTGACAGGAGAACTGTTATTGCTGTGTAATAACATCGTGGCATAGTGGAAATGTGCAGTCCCTCATCTAGCCCCCCCAACATGAGGGAACTTCAAATCAACAATTTTTGGTGCAGGAAGAGTGTCTTTACCACAAGGCTAGAGACAGGGAATGGCATTTTATGTCACTCCCACTGATGTGCAATTATGTAATAACAAATATCTGAGAGGGGACAGAAAAGAAATAGAAAGAAAGAAAGTAGATGAGTGAGTATGCTCGTCAGCTGAGCGGAGGGCACTGGCCGTGCCAGCACATCCTCTCAGAGCAGCTGGGACATCTAGGGAGAAGAAAGCCTGTCTCTCTCCTGTTTTCAGGTCCTAACTGCACTAAACTGTGGAGGTAGTGTGAGGTTGCACGAGTGGGTTTCCTGACTCTGCCCCAAGGGCCTAGAAGTTGGATGCTAYGCTTGTCTTCATCCACATCCAAAGCCAAGAAGATTTGGCAGAACCCGTCTTTCATGTAAGAGCTTCAAAGTCAGGGCACTTACTGAGGAAAGAGAAGTTTTCATTGCATCTTCTTTGATTCAAAATCATATTTCCCATCTCAAAGGTAAGTTTCCTGAACACTGAGGTGTGAAGGGGAATTCACATCCTTAGCTGAAACATACTGGGGAGTAAAACCAAATTCAAGGTTTACTGTGGGAAAAAGAGGAGATGAAGAGGGTCATGTAGAGCATGATTTGAGCACCCACGTTCAGGTCTCAGTTTAGAAAGGTGATGTCCTGGGCTACAATCTTCTGTGCCAAAGAACAATTTCTGTAGAATTATTCTACAATTTTTCTGTAGAAAAAGAAAAACTGTCCCAGCATCAGAGACACCAAAACTCTAGACTTCTCAACCTAAGCAACATTAGACTAGAACATTTTCTTTCTCCTATTGTTTTCTTTTCTTGCTTCTGATTCAGCAAATCCCTTCTATACAATAGCACAGCTTGGATGGAGGGAAATGGGAGAGAGAAGATGGAGAGAAGGGTCMAAGCCAAAGATTATAATTTTCCCTCTGTGGCAGACTCTGCTCCCACAGTTGAGGCATTATTCTCAGATACAACTTGYCTGGATCTGAAGACTGAATTGAACCACAGGTCCTTCTGCCTGGGTGAAATTCTCCTAGCATGAGGCTATTAAACAAAGGGACATTTGTTCTCCTGAATCTTGTGCAAGAAAGAGTGGCTCCTACTATTTCTTGGAAGGAGTTGTTTCCCATTAGATTTAGGAACACTCCAACCGAGCCTCCCAGAATATACCTCATGTTAAATAGTAAATATTAAGTAGAGGAAGCATGCTGAGTAGAGGAGGGACCAGTTTCTGAACCTAAACAGGGCTTAGGCATGAGCTGCAGAAACCTGCCAAGCCTTAGGGTGTTTTAGACCTGCACAAATTTTATTCTCTTCCTCCTTCACTTCTCAAAGTAGAGTTATACCCAGTAACATCTTTTAACTTCTTAAACATTTCCAAATGCTAGGGACCACTGTCTGGGCTCCTTTGCACTGTTTTCATGTCCAGATACCTTCTATTGAACCTTTGGTCTCACTTCTGCCTCTGGTTTGTTCTTTATTATTTGCCCCTTGAATTCAGCCGAGACCCAGATTCCTGACTGCCTGCTCAGAAGAAAGGTGAGCCTTCAGCTTTGGCTGCACTTAAGCTCACCCTGGCCTGATTTTCCCCAAAAGGCCCTGGGTTAGACCATACAAGAGTAAGGATTGTTAAGATYGCAATTATGGCTGCAAGTGCCTAAGTCCTCCTTAAAGCCCCTACTCAGCTGCCCTAAGGTTGAAATCAATAAACTAAAGCCAGGAGGTTCTGAGACAGATATGAAAAGTGTGAGGTAAGGAGTTAAAATAAGTGTCATATTGGTGGTTCATTTTCATAAGGGGGTAGGCATTCATTTATGCTAGAAGCCTTTGTACTTGGAATGTATGAAGTCTTTAATTAAAGTTGATTAAAATGGTAATTTTGAGCTCTGATAGTTTAGAATAACAGTTTTTTTCTCTCCTCACTCTACATCTGAAAACCTTTAAACTACTTCAGTGGACTGCAACCTAAGTAATCCTGCTCCTATTTTTAGGGACATAAGCCCTGGCTTCAGCAGGGCCATGGCAGTTAGAATAAGAAGATTTTGCAAGTGTGGAGGATTAGCCTTTGCAGCAGTTGTATGACAAAGCAATATAGCCACCATTGATAACACAGGAGGAGGAAAGCATTTATCGTTTATTACATATTCATATGTGCCATTTTTTAATTTAGCAACCTGCCAAAATCTATCCAAAATTACTCCTTTTTTTTGGATTAACTCAGAGCTTTCAGACCCATGAATGTTTCATCTCACTGCAGAGCAGAATAGAGGAGTACTGGATGCCAGCACTGTCCTGGAAATGAGAACACTAAGCATCACAGTTTGGGTCCTGTCTAATCCCCTGGTGTGGGGTTAACCTGCTGAGACCTAAGAGCTCCTCTCTTCCTGGGTACTGATCTTTGTAACCATGAGGAAAGCCGCTAATTAAGTACACAGATGAAGGGACATTTTATTATTCAGCTCTTAGTACTAGCTTTACTCTTTCTCTAAAATCTATGCTCCAGTTGAGCAAGTGAAGTAGTGCCCTTAAATTTTGTGACATCAATCCTGCACTGGTGAACCGGCAAGATGACAAAGGAGAGAAATTATTGAAACAACAAACCCACAGAGGATAGCACAGAAGGCTAAGAAGTAAAACTTGTCATTAAAGTACAAAASCCAACCCACAACCTCTCCCCTCGCTCCCTCAAAAAACTCCAAACAACCGCCCCCTAAGCAGCCAAACTCAAAACTCTGTTATAGCCCAGCTGGGTGAAACACACAGGATTTCAGAACTAGCATGGATAAAACAAGGTCAGAGACCATGGAGCTCTGTATTTTCACTGAGTTGGGATAAATCTCCCCTTTTGGTTGCAGAAATTTTTGATGTAAAGAGATGACAACAGAGGCATAAGATATTCTTGGTTATCTTCATTTAAATGTTTATCTGATCCTGCTTACATCGCCTTGAAGTTCACTCTCTGTAGATTTTTCAGAGATCTCCTTTGTTGACACAAACATTCACAGACAGGACATTTCAAACTCATGCATAAGTGTTTACAGCTCCTAGGGGACACATCTCTCTTCCTCTTTATGCCACCTTATGGCACAAAGCAGTCATCAGTTCAGACCATAGGTACCCTGAAAGAATACCCTATTGCCCACATACTACAAGCTGCTGCAATGATTTTATGTCATTTGCCCCTCTTGTGGTGCCTTAGGTCTTCTCTCAGGAAGCTGTTGTGTTTGATGGGAAAATAGGGCAGTCTTAAAACCTTGAAGGCTTCTCTAAATTAAGGTAACTGCTAGTAGGCAAATGCAACAGCCAAGCAGAGATTTCTGGAAAGGAAGTCCCAGGCATCCTTCCTTTTCCAGGCCAGTGCTAGCTGCAGCGTGGTATAAAAGCACAGCAGAAAGTCAGCTTTTCCAGATGCTATGTTTATTTCTGTGGAGATTCTTATGCATTTTTCTGGATGCAAAGATACTTAGTGTTTTCAACACAATAAAAATAGCAAACACAGGTGAATCTGCCTTAGTGAATCTGACTGGGACTTGGTACGAACCATTTTGATCTTTAAGCTATTTCACTGGGCCTAGACTTTAACAAAGTTTTCATCCTCTGATACAGCCCCATGATCAGAGTTGCAAAGGCATCTTTGGTACTGATAGATGTGCCTAGCAGGATTTGCAAAGCAAAAGCACCTAAGGAATGTAGGCATAAAATTTCAATTGCTTTGGCAGAAATCCTAAGAGAGAGAGGTCCACTAGATGACAAAAATGTCTAAAAATGACTTAGGACATTGCCTAAGTTTCAGGTGTCAGCTCTACCATCCCCTTAAAAAGGTCCTGAACCTTGATGGAGGAGCCTAAGGTCTCTAGAGACTTCATGGGAGACTCAGGTGCTTCTGTTCGCTTTGCAGCAAGAAACCTGTGAATGCCTAGAATTAACTCCTCAAAGATTTAAGAGAAATGTCTGAAATACTGATCATCCTAGTGGTTCAGGCCTCAGATTCAGACCTTCAGGATGTTTTTACCAGTTCTGAATCCACAGACAAGTTATTTTGTTTTGTTTTGTTTTGTTTTTTCCTGAGATTAGATTTATCCAGCCTTTTTTTTAAAAGAAGCAGAGCTCGCTGTAAGAACTGTACCTGGTAGCAGCCCCCTTGTGTTGCTTGGTTAAAAAACCCAGACACTCAGAGCCTTCTTCAGTTTCCCCCCCGCTAGACAATGCCCTGAGCATCAGCCTACATGATGCTTGGCCAAGGCCGGACTTCAAGCTACAGCAAAGCTAAGCCATTCTGTACCAATGAATACAGGATAACACAAACCAGAGAGAAAGAGTATATGAGAAAATGGTTTTGGATGCTGAAAATAAGATATTCAACTTGAAAAGCACGTTTCTGGTGCCAGCTCCTGCTGTGAAGACTTTTCTAGGGTTTTTAGTCCATTGGCTAATAAGAGTGTGAGAAAATGAGAATTACTGCCCAGGATTCCCCAAAACCACCACCCCCCAAGAGTCCCTGCTGGATATTCTTTTCTGTAAACTATGTCACCCAAGTTTTTTGCTATGCAGTGCAGGAAAGACAGCATGTGCCTAGGCTGCTCATCCCAGGGGAACAGGGTTACGCTATTCTTTTCAACAGCAAAAACTATGTAAGCTCTTAGCAGAGGTGGACAGGAGCAAGAAGGCTTTGGATCCTTCAGATGTCTGGCACAGGTTGAGTTTCAGAGTGTCTGAGGCAATATAGCATCAGTCTCAAGGATGCACCCCTTGCATCCACCAAATTACTGTAATGAAGTTTTCCATTACTCTTCCCTCACATGACRGACCTTGCACTGTTCAGGCTCTTTGCAAGGCTGTGTTTCCTTCAATGACTTGCTAGTCTTTTGGATATGTGGGTTGGACTGTGCTCAACTTGCAGAGTCAGCAGAATTTAGGGCTGCATTTCCCAGCTGTTCTGCCACCGAAAATCATCTACTTCTGCTGCCTCAACTGTAGAGAAATGGATCCCTTCATTACTTTGGAAGTGTGTTGAATACCTTTACTGGAGCAGGATCTTCAGCAAGTGTGGGGTGTGTGCTAGCCATCGGCATACACACAATGGACATCTGCAGAAGGCACAGATAGCTAAAAGAAATCTTAATTAGGAAGTATCCAATGAAGTTTAGATGCCTTGAAGTTTGGGTGACCGGAGAAGGGAGGAGGATGCTCCCTTCTAATTTGGGATTGGAAGTTTCAACTCCTGTAGTTACTAAAACCTTACTGGAGAGGCACTTACCTGATTCTTTGAAACGTTACAAATTCAACTTTGGAGTTCTTCTGCCCTCCGAACCCTAAATAAACAAGTAGAAGCTTTTCCTTTACTCCTACCTTCCCTAGCAGTACTCTGGATGGTTGGTTGTCCTCTGTGGAGCCCCAAGGCTTCACTTACTGTCATGGCAGTCCAGTCTGACACGTTTGTAAAACTGAACATCAGCGTGACATTAGAGCAGAACACTGGTGATTTAGGTGTAGGGTAATTTCAGTTTGGTTTAGTTCTTATAAAAAATAAAATTAAGGAAAAATATTGCAGGGAAATTTCACATAATATCACAGACCCTATTCTGGCATAATTCTATGCCTTTCAGAATATCCTTCCATTGAACTGATTGCAAAGCTTATATGCACTAGAAATTAAAAGGCAATGTGGGTTTATCACTTAATCTTCAATATTAGTTTTTCTTTTTTTTTTTTTTTTTTATTGCATGGGACACTTTAGCCAAATCTCTTCAGAGATGATATAACTTCTTTCCTGGTTTCCCATTCAAGATTTGACAGTGGAACAAGTATTTGTCATTGATCTTTTTGACCTGAGGTCTCCTCATCAACAATGTACACATCAACCACACTCTGAAATATGTTCAGCTTTCTTTTGAATCTGTCATGAATTTGCTAATTTGCAGCTCACCCTCTACATCACCCAGATAAATTATAAGCCTAGTGATTCTGCAAATGCTGAGCAGCATCTCTCTTTTCTATTACTTTTTTCTTGCAGCAGAAATTTGTTTCATGCACAATCATTTTAATTTGTTTATCAGGGTACGAGTGAGGCATTTTAGATAAACACTGAGCTGAACTTTCACCCCAACAGGAATCAAATTAATCTTAATGTTAAGAAAATAGTCTTTAGAAATACTAAATCTCTGTTTTGCAGAAATGTGGCAATGTCTTAAGAAAACCAGAATGAGATATTTACAAAATTATTTATATAACACACTCAGCTGATCTGTGGATTAGAATAGGCTTCTAATTTTTGAAGTTTCCCCATCACTGACTACATTGGTTCTGGGTTTTTAACAATGTGCATAAAAATAAATTTCTATGAATCTGGTTCACTGGTTTTGCTACTCTTTTTCACACTACAGTCTATTATATTGCTACCTCTTAGCTAGCCCCTGTTCTAGTGAGGGAAATCCCATAGGAGCTGCATTTAGATCAAACTATGCATACATAATATGCAGCTGACATTTTACATGAAATGCTAACGGAAGCGTCTGATTTTGCTTCTAGTGAAGTCAGTAGATGCAGAATAAGTCCTGAAATGAGTATTTATTCATGAGTATTAGTTGCTGCACACACATACCCTTACCTGGCAGATGTGATAGGGCGAGCAAAACTGCTAAGAGCTATGAATATGAAAAGACAGCATAAATTTTGTGAAGAATTACAATTCCTGAACTGTAAGAAAAAGTAATGGTTCCAGCTTCACAGATTACTTACACTGGGATAAATCTGAAGTGCTTATGGTTAATAGTATATGTGTTTGCTCCTAGGGATATCTTCCTATTGGAAAATACAATTTTAATGAAAGCAAAAATGGTTGGATGAATGTACTAATTTCACTGAAACCTGGAGGGGAGGGAGGGAGGAGGGCTTTTGTAAAAAAAAAAAAACTTTTCATACATTCAAAATATTCTCTTTCCAGGTCCGTAATATTTTGATTTTTCATTATGAAATGGCTTTTGAATTTTAAAAATGCATAGAATCAAAAAATCACAGAAGAATTCAGGTTGGAAGGAACTTAATCCAGCCTCCTCCTCATAATAGGGTCAACGTTATACTCAGACCAGATTACAGTGTAAAAACTGTAGGAAAAAATCAAATGTGAGACAAAATGTTGTGATTAATCATAAACTGAGGAAAAAGAATAAATGGTGTTTTCAAGACAATTTGAAATTGTCTGCTTTCTTTCTGGTAGGTTATGATCCAATATTGAAAATATGAGTTTCCCAGGAAGCAGAAACTCTTTTATAACTCATTTATAACTTCAGTTGACAGCATCATGATGTACCAAAGCCAACACAATAATATAAGAATCAGATTCAGTAACTGAAAACCTCATGTGTCTACATTAGAGCTGGTCAAAGGGCTACACTGTTGTAAATATTGTGGTTGATTTACTCAGAGTGAATATTGACTTTCCGTATACACAAGAATAAGTTTATATCCTAGAGGAATAACAATCCAACCTGCACGCTAAGCTCAAGCACAAATAATATGTTATATTTCAGCAGCAAATGGAAAAGTTTATTCCAAACAGTGACGTTACCTGACCTCTCATCTTTGGATTCCTCTGCGACTGTGTAGCAGTATTTTAAGACAGAGCTGAAATTCCAGATTCAGTGTTCCTCATTCGCCAAACGTGCTAAATCCCCTTCATTCATCTGGTTCTCACACTCCTGGCAAACTCCACCTCTCTCCTGTATCAGCTTCTTGCAACAAATGAAAAATGAAAAATTAACCAAGGATTGACTGCTGTCCTGAAACTTAAAAAATGAAACCAAACAAGATTTTCCATGTCCCTTTTCCCCGCACAGTTGATACTGTAAGTTAGGAAAGGAATGTCATCTTTAAAAAAATCAACCTTCAGGTATTAAAGGGGTGAATCTTATTTAAGCACCTAATAAAATCCAGAGTGCTTCTTTTTAGTGTTTTGTCACTTTGATCAGACAAAATACTGCAGGTAACTTTGTAGAAAATTTTAATGGAAGTATGCTATGAAAAAACATTTCTTGTTGCCAACATGAAAAAAAGACAGGAAAAATAATAAAAATAATAAAAAAGTAATAACAGTGAAAGTGAATGGAGAAATACAGAAAACAAAAATAAATGGGAGTGAAAGGAAATTAGAAGACTCAAAGATGAAAAATGCAGCGAAGCAGCAAAATGGGGAGTCCAAAAAATAGAAAAGGAAAGGAAAGCAAATAAAAATGAATTAAAGAAATCTCTATGCAATCATACTACATAGAAATAAACAAAATAGAACATCTAGGGAGATAAGGAAATAACCCAAGA
This sequence comes from Oceanodroma leucorhoa, assembly GCA_030449065.1. Taxonomy (NCBI): domain Eukaryota; kingdom Metazoa; phylum Chordata; class Aves; order Procellariiformes; genus Oceanodroma; species Oceanodroma leucorhoa. The sequence goes on along the minus strand of JASVER010000153.1, from coordinate 894,890 downwards.
ATAAAAATATGAATGTAAATGGAAATGTGTGGTTTTGGAAGATGGGAACAGCAAACAAATTCTGTAATGCAAATTAATAATGAAAAGCAAGGAGGAGGCCAAGAATTTTGGAAGAAAGTTCTTGACCGGTTTGAAAATGTTTCAGGATCACTGATTTTTAGGACTTTGTATTACAATTGACTAATCTTCCTGTGGTGGTTAAAAACCTCATCTTCCTCAGACGCTCTCCCTCCTTTTTTTTTTTACTCTAGTGCTGGAGGGACTTGTTGGAAAGTGTCTCCTGCCTGTCCTTCAGCTGCAGCAATGCACAGCCTGCAGCACTGGGTCTGAAGGGTAGTCAGGCATTGGAACAGGCTGCCCAGGGAAGTGGTGGAGTCACCATCCCTGGAGGTGTTCAAAAAACGTGTGGATGTGGCGCTTCGGGACATGGATTAGTGGGCATGGGTACTGGGTTGATGGTTGGACACGATGATCTTAGAGGTCTTTTCCAACCTTAATGATTCTATGATTCTATGATTTTATGAAGTGCTTGGGCTGAGGTCAGGGCATAGACTCCATAGGGCTTTTGAAGGCTGGGTTAGTTCATCCACCAAAGCTCTGTGGCCAATGTCAAAAAACAATTGAAGGAAACAGACCCTTGCAAAGAGCCTGAACAGTGCAAGGTCTGCCAGGTGAGGGAAGAGTAATGGAAACCTTCATTACAGTAATTTGGTGGATGCAAGGGGTGCATCCTTGAGACTGATGCTATATTGCCTCAGACACTCTGAAACTCAACCTGTGCCAGACATCTGAAGGATCCAGAGTCTTCTTGCTCCTGTCCACCTCTGCTAAGAGCTTACATAGTTTTTGCTGTTGAAAAAAGGTGTTTCCTGATTTAGAAGCAACTCTACAGGTTTGATTGCTGGGCACGGTACTCTTCCGAGTATGGAAGATCGTTAGAGCAGAGCATCAGCAATAACAAGGTGAGGGACAATATGTGTGACTCTGTAACTGAGAGAAGGATCCAGACAATGGAGGAGTGTGTGTATATCGCGGGACGCCAGGTCAGAAGGCAGATGTACTGGTGTTGGAGGACTGGCAGGGAAATCTAAGCAGCTGAAAAAAACCCCAGGACTTTGACAACAGCAAAAAGGGTGTTTTCAACAATACAAGGGGATACGGGGCAGAGGGAAGTGGATCAGATCTGTGCAGAGGAGGATTTGGTGACATTTCTGTTAGATGTTCATCCTTCTTAAATACCCACAGTAATCTCTTAGGTGGGTCCTATCACTGTACTATTTATTTGAGCACCTCACAGTCTTTAATACAATTATATTTTCAAAACTCTTGCAAAATAGAGAATAATTATGATGTCCCAAGAGGCTGAGCAATTTGTTCAAGATCACTCTGAAACTCTGCAGCTGAGCAGGAAGTTAACACGGAGGTGTCCTAATCCTGCATCACAGACCACCAGTTTTTTTCATGCTTCCCCATGCTTGCTCCCCTTATTCCTTTCATCCTCAAGAAGGGTTTCCACTAACTTCACCTAGATGCTGTTTTGGTCTTCCTTCCTCTGCCCCTGCTCTTTCATTTGTAGGAGCCAATTTGGTACCTGTTTCTCAGCAAAGGAGACAGTTGGGGAATGGAGCGTAGGAGAAGCAGCTGGGAGCTGCACAGAGGTGGTCAGTGAGGAAAGCTGGGCTAATACTCAGCCAGGGCATTGTAAGGCTGTGGCAGACATTAGTAGAGAACCAGAAGCAGTGAAAGTGGATAGCTGCTATGATGTGTCAAAAATACTTTGTTTATAAATAAGAGAAATTAAGTGCCCCAAGGTTATATTGGCACTGACTTGCTGTTGCAGAGGGATTGCTCATACCCTTCCAGAAGGTGCACATTGAAGCCCTGAGGCACTTAGGAGCACTACAGTCTGCATGTTAACACAGCCGTGGCTTTTCTCTCTGCACTGTGAGCCATGGCACCCATAAAACAGGTGTCCACAGCAAAATAGGGTCACAGCATTTATCTTTCTGAGGCACAACCTGTATTTATGTGAGTTGTCTTGAACAGCAAAACCTCCACTCTCCCTGCATACAGGTCAGCTACTCCACAAGAACAACAAGGCAAGGACCACTTTTCCCAACCAGTTCACAGGTCACCATTTAACTTGCCACAAGCTGCTCACTCCCTCCCTCTCTCCCTCCTGGCTTCTGCAGCCAGGGAGCCTTGCTCTCTGCTTGCAACACAGCCTGCAGAGCACAGCACCTGSCATGACAAACCTGGTCACTCACCCAGCTCATATTTTTAGCCAGCCCTAAAGGAAAGCCCGCATGGTGTATAGCAGCATCCATAGTGTCCTGTGCCTGCACTAAGATCCCACAAAGGTGCTGGTCTCCTCAGCTCCAGCAGCTCCAGTAGCAACCACGGACATGTGGCTTTTGGAAAACGGTACCCAGCCAGCCAGCACAAGAGTAGTAAGCTTCAGCCTCAAAAAGTCCTGTAGCTATACCCCTATTTCCTCTTATCATAGTTATAGCCCTGCAAAATTGCTTCTGTGACTCCTTCTGTCATACAGCTGTTTTTATCTAAATGTATGCACCTCAAATTGCAGTTTTCAGCTGGGGTCCACAGACCCAAAGGCTGCTGAGAGCCTGAACCAACTCCCCAAGATAGGGTCTGCCACTCCAGCAGAGCACTGTTAGAGGCTTTACAACTCCCAAACTACAGATTTTGGTGACAACTTCCACCTTAAGGGAAGCATTAGTATGCATAAATTTCAAAAATGCAAGTTAACACTAGTTTAGCTTTTTATTACATGGTTTATGGAGGTTTAATCTGATTCACACACTATATTTTGGGAGACTCCAATTCTACATGAATAGTATTTTTGGTCAAAGACTAGCAGGGTTTATTGAGTGAGTATACACATGCATTTATGCTTATGTTTGTTAATCTTAGGTTGAAAATTATTGAAAAACTACCCCCAATATGACATACTGACATCTCCTTTTTTTATTCTACCTCAGTAAAAACTGAATAAAATAGTCTATCAATTTGACAGCAGTGGAAGAGTTTCCTTTTGCTCAAAGACAATTTTGTCCTGTCAGTTAGTAGGATGGGAAGCCTAGCTACAGCACATATTCCTCTGCAGCATTGTTCTTTAGGTATGTAAAACTATTAGCTTGTGGGGTTTCCTGAAATCCGGGAGCAGCAGAAAAGGAGCAATATAATTATCTTTAACCATATTAAAAGCTAAGGAAAAGAGTGTGAATTTGTTTTAATTAAACCAAACCACTCTACCAGCTTATGCCCTAAACAAGGCCATTTTAGCAAATTCTGTTAAATGAAACCCAAGTGGGATAAAGTGCCAAGTATTTTACTGCCAACTCTGTAAATGCTGGCGACATTATCCTCTTATTTTGCCAGTGTAATAGAGGATCAATTGTAAGATGCTACAGAGGCTCAGCTACATAATCATTAATTACAGTTTCTGTATTAACTACAAAGAAAAAAATTTGGTAAAACCTTTCCTAGTTTCAAATGTCAAGTTAAGCCTGCACGAGGCTGATAAGTGTACTGAAGATTCATTGCTGCTGGCATGATTACCCATACAGTCGTCATTGTTGGTTACAATAAGTACAGTGTTGTTACAGCTGGGAAAAAGTAAAGCAAAAGATTGTGGAATATAGTAGCATGAAATGCTGTATTAAACTTTACAGCAGTGTTCAAAGACATAGTTGTTCAGCAAACTGGAATTGTACACTATGCAGATAACATGAAAACATCATGACTGTAAAACCTTGAAAAAAAATGTTCCAAAACTGGAGTAATGCTCTGATCCTAGGTTTGATTATTGAACATAACAGACCACTTGATCTGAAGACACATCGATTTGGAGATGTGAACCTATTAGAACCTATATGTATGCAACTGCAACAGGCATTACTTTATCTGTTAAAAAACCCAATGGAGTCCCTTTGCTACATAAAATATCCTTTTTGTTAAGTCAAAGAAAGCAGCTTGAAAAGAAAAATCCTCAGATCCCTCGAGAACAATGAATAAGAAATTACACCCTTTTATTAAGAAATCTTGTGTGCGAAAATGAGATTGGGGCTCTGAAGCAGAGGTAGCACAGAAAAGTAAACCCAGTATCTCTTCTTTTGAAAATGTACTTTGCATGTACCTTTCATTACATAGCATTTCGATAAAAGAAATAGAGCTCGCTGACTTGAGGTAATATACTATCTACAGATAGTTTATTTTTAATTATCTTCTGCCTGTAATGCTTACTGTCAGACTACATCTTCTATACACTTGTACAGATTGGTAGTGGCTGAAACAGAAATAAAATGTTTTGAGGTTTTTCTTAAAACCTTGGCTTTTTTAAGGCTTCACACTGCAAATGGAGAACATGACAGTACAACTAAAAGGTTTTGCTATGGAAGGCTGTCATGGAATCATAACAAGTTTATCGGTATTTGGAAACTAGTGTTTTCCACTGATGGCAATGGCTGCTTGTCTGGATTTCTCAGCTGAGCAGTCTCTGTGGTTATTTTTCCACCATAGCTAGTAGAGGATGATAGCACTGTCTAAGCTACATGTCTCAGTGAAGCCTGATTGCCTTTTCAGGGCTGGCTAGTTTTGTTTTCTTAACATCTGGTGGGAGTGTTATATGATTCTGGCTTCAGCATAAATCAGATTTATTGCAATGTGCGTGTAGTAATTTGTATTTATATACCAAAGTTTAGATTTTAGGATATTGTACAAAATCCCAGATTGCATCATTAAACAGTTACACTGTGGTACTTTTTAACTGGTTTTCTACTGGCAGCAATTTTATCATACATTCATAAGGAGGAGTTGTACTTCTGGCATATACATGTATTTGTTATAATAATCACAGAATGTTCCAGAAGGACTATTAAACTTGCATGTTTCTACAATCTGTTTATGTAATGCTTATTATACGCACAGCATATATCTGCTTTTCAAGGAAATTTGCAATAAAATGTGCAAATTGTAATCTCTTTAAGGCAAGGACTTTTTATTCCAAGTGCATTGCCAGCAGTCAGCAATGAAAAAACAGAGTAAGATATGTATAGCGTGTTGTCACAAGACGCATCAGATGTGATCACTGCTACAAGTCTCCTTTCCCTAAAGGTATTTCTTCTTAGGCTGTCCTGAAGAAAGAAAACCTTTTGAATAGGCTTGGTAATTTTCTCTGCAGGGTCAGAAGATGCACAAATTGGAGGTTGCCAAAAATATTTCACAGGCACACACAGACTAAGACCTTGTACGTGTCTTTAAACAGCCAAAGAATCTCAAATCTAGCAAGTAGACTAGAGACATGTCAAGTGATGAAATTGAATGTGAATGTAAAAGCTTTTCTCTGCTAAAAAAGAACACAGCCTTTAGATTAATATTAGCAAACCCTACTATGTTACATTGCTACAATCAGCATCTCTCTGGGAAATAAGAATACATTAGTTCAGGTCAATATCTGCACACCCATCAGACAAAATTACCTAACTGTCTTTGTCTGGTAATGATAATGACATTGTTAGCCTCCAGGGAGTTGACGTCACACAGCTAAGCAACTCAGGAAGAGCAGTGTGTAAAAGTGAACCAGCAAAGACCTCCACGGGTACGGACAGATTCAGCTGATGGATGCTATACCAACGCTGCCATGCAAAAACCCAAATACGCCCCAAGCTGCACTTGAGAAGAAAACAAGCAAATTGCAGAAGAGTGTTTGAGGCATATAAACAGCTGTAAGTGACCCATTGGAAAGGAAACATTTAAAGAACAGGATGGCATCTGAATCAAATCTACTATGCTCAACTTTTACTCAGATGTATACATGTGTATTTGCATTTGTGATGGCTAATACTCCTTTCCACTGTAAAAAACTGAAGTCCTTTGCCTAATCTCTTTTGCTGTTGGTAGCTATCTACTTATCTATATGCACCTTCCTACCTACCTACAAGTACACCCAGGTCTTCCAAATACAGCTAGGAAAAGGTAACTAAATATCAAAGCCAGTGAATAAGATTGACTGTACTGTATTATTGGCATTGAGGTAAAGGTGGCACGTGAAATCTTTTGCCAGCAAATAAAGACTGTGCACTGTTTGCACACTCTGTCTATTTTATAAGAAAGGAACAGCCAGTTTATCAAAGTGATTATGGGTCTAGGGTAGGAGGATTTTTCTGGTGTTTGTTCAAGGGTTTGCATGAAGCTAATTCTCTCTGTATATTGCATTTATTTAATTAAAAGAGATGCTCAGTCAATAATGTTGTAGCAAAGCCAAGGCATGTCTGAACTCATTAAAGTAGGGTTTGTGTGCTGACACTGATGAAAGACCTGCTGCTGGTGCTGCTGGAAGTCCATTTAGTTTTTATTTGACATCAAGTTGCTTTGCCTGCACTGTCAGAGTTTGTATACGAAATTGTAGTACCGTGAAAAAAAAGCATATCTGACAAGAAGCCAGGGATTTCTCAGATGATACCTGGACATTGCCCCATTTGCCTGTCTTGGGATATAACCGATTTGGGCAATCTGCTTTTCACTCTCTTTCTTCCCCATCTCAAAATGGTGCCTGTGCTCTCCACGGTCTTCTCCAAATAGCTGCATGTGGGAGGAGATACCTGCAATACAGCTTCTCCTATCCGCAATCCACCTCACATATGTTTGAGACGGGAAAAAGAAATGGGGCAGTCGCAAGCAGCCAAACTCGACACTTGTGAAAGGAAGTAGCTCTGCTAGAGCTAAATCTCCTGCTGCCGATGGTTTTCAGCCCGCTGGGCTGCCAGGAAAACCTGCTGTTAGTGGGTGCAGCTTACCTAACATCATAACTGTGTAGGGCACTTACGAAGGCTGACTTAGCCCACTCAGGCTTGTGTCACCAGACTGCCTCTATAGCCAGGGCAGAAGCAGTGGTGCATGCAGGACCATTATGGGATCCTGTTTCCCTCCGGTGACTGCAGAGGTGATTAGCCTCACTAGGCTAAAGTTAGTTTCTATGAAAACTCTTTTAGTTCGACTTTTATCAAAACGACTGCTTCAGGGTTGAGCAGATTATATTCCCATAGCTGCATTTTGACATGCTGTTTTCCTTTATTTCTCTCTGCACAGTGCTGCTTAAGTACTGCCCAGAATTTTTAGAAGCTTCAGATCTGATCTGATTCATCCATTTTGAATAGCCTTGCAATGTTAGCCAGAGAAGATCCTTTTTATTCCCTCTTTTAAGCTGCAAGCTAGGTTTCTAAAAGGATCTGTCCCACTCTGTTCATCTGAAGGTTTGTTCATCAGTTCCCTTTAATGACTTCTGAGCAGATTGGTCAATTCCAACCCCATTTGCCAGGACACAGAAGTCTCAGAAATATTAGCTTATTGAAAAAAAAAAAAAAAAAGTACACAGGAGAGGCTGCGGGATTTGGGCTTTGTTAGCCTGGAGAAGAATATCTCCCCAATGCCTTTGAGGAGGTCATCAAGAAGATGGAGCCAGGCTCTTCACAGTGTTGCAAGGCAGGAGGAGAAGAGGCGTAAATTGAAACAGAAGAGTTTCAGGCTGGATATAAGGAGAAGCTGTTTCCCCGGGAAAACAGTCAAGCAGTGGGACAGGGGCCCAGAGAGGCTGGAGGTTTCAAGACCCAGCTGAATGAAGCCCTGAGCAACCTGGTGTGATCTCAGAGCTGACCCTGCTCTGAGCAGGGTGTTGGACTAGAGATCTCCAGAGGTCCCCTCCAGCCTGAATTATTTTGTGATTCTGAGTTTTATCCATAGAGGGCGTTAAGCACTGCTGGGTTTAGGCCGGAATGCCTAACCAAACCCAAGATGAGAACTCGTATTTTTTTCGTTATACTTAGGAAGAAATATTTAAAGATTTATCTATATTTTTTTAGCAAATAAACTACTTCAAACTCTATACATTTATGTACATTAACCTGGAAAAGCTGAGAGATCATATTTTGAGTTTTGTGCCTTCAGAACTACACATGACAGTAGTAGTTTGAGATCCATTCTTTCAACAGTGTTCTGGAACTTGGGCTCCTTGCCTTTTCCTTCAGCATTGTCTCCATACGATTACTTTCATCTGATGCTCACAACAGAAGATTTATAGTTCCTCATCAGGAAACTGCTGAGCCCCACTCACTTTAATGACAAAAATCCCTACCAGCTTCACCCTGTGTGCTCAATCTGGAAAAGCCCAAATCCTGCTGCAGGCACTACGCTGCAATATCATCCAAACATCAAAAGAAAAACTTTACCAAAAGAAGCAGTAGCAACATGATCCCACAACCAGTATCAGACCCTGCTGTGGTCTCAGCTCTTTCTCGCCTGCCAGCTCCTTCAGCAGAGGGCACATTTGGACTAGAATCAATCCTCCTGATTAAAACTTAGAAAAACTTCTCTCCCACACTCCACTGCTACAAGGCACAGTGGCATCCAGATGAGCCTGACCTGCTCACTCTTATGCCCTTCTTTTGAGTGCCACTCTAGCAGATCTGCTATCATCAAACTGCAGGTTGCAAGGGCAGCTCCAGAATTCTCTTGGTGGTACAATCCCAGCAGAGATGCTGGGTTTGCCCATAGTGCTGCTCTGATGGAGCCACACAGCATGCAGGACACAAAGCYGCTCAGCCCAGTGAGGTTGCTCCCATGCCTTGTGGATATGAGACCACTTGGAGTGAGATGAAGAGATGGTCACACAGAGACGCTTGCTCAGCCTCTACTACAAGCACCTGCTGCGGGCATCCTAAGCAAGAGGACCATCTGCTTAACCTGTAATTTTTCTCCAGGCAATATTTTTCCTTCAACCCTTGCCAGATTTTTTTGTCTTGCTTTTTCTTTATCACCAGCTCCCAAGGTCCTTTCTTCAGAGGCTCGTCCCCCTGTCACACCCTGGCAGAATTCCCTCTTCTTATTCCACCTGAAGAAGATTTGGCCAAGAGCTGGATTTGGCAAGTGGAAAGCAGAATCCCAGCTTTGCCCTTTTTAATGACATTTTTAACTTCTGTGGAAGAACTCCAGCTGGGCAATCTACCCGGGAGTTTCTGTTTACCCCTATGCAAGATAATGCTACTGCAAACATAGTAAGCAATTTATGTTATTTAGCTGAAAATTACATTTTAAGGGCAAGAGAATAAAATTAGCATGTTGAAAGATTGACTCTGCAATCTTCTCCACACCAGTGAATGGCAGCCATGCCCTGGCATAAAGATACAACGGGCAGACTGCTTTGCAGGTCCCGAGCGTGGGCTGCGATAAGGACACTAGATGGGCACACAGATTAAGAATTAATAGGGTTTATAAATGTATTTTKCCAGTCAAATAATATTAACTTTAATTCAATCTGTAAGCAGGGTTTGCATGCCACAGATGTCTGTTTATACGTGTAAGTGCTAAAACTGTTTTAGTAGAATGGACAGGCAAGCATTTTATGGTTTGGTAATAAGTTAAGAAAAGTCCAGTGTTGATTTCCCAAGTACTCATCCAAAAAGATTATTAGGAAACTTAGATCCATTTTACTTTTTAACTACATTCACATCATGAAGTTATTCTTACTTGAAATCCTTGYGGTCCTTCGTTATTTTTGAGTGTTAAATATTGTTTGGGGTTTTTTTCACCTCAAAATACTGTTTTTTAGGATAAGAAAAGGAAATTTATATTTTAAAAAAATTGTATTCATGTGAAATATCTAGGTTTTCCTTTTTAGAGATTCTGGTTAGAGTTCTTTTGGCAAATATTTGTGCAAATTCACAATGAAAGTACTATTCAATATTTGTTTTAATGGAACACCATTTTGGAATGATAATTTGAATGGTTTTCCTGTGAAAGAGTTAACCCAAGTAGCAAGTATAGTTATGCCAAATACATTCATTACAATCAGTCTTGAGAGAAATTCAGTGCCCCTCAGGCAAAAATTAAAAAAAAAAGGTTTAAACAAGCAATCTGCTTGGTGTTTATCTACAGACGGGCACACACGCCTAACATTCCTACTGACAACCATTTATCTTTTCCCTACTGATTCCTTTCTGGTGTTTCATGTTGATTATTGTTTTTATTATAATTTTTCCATTTGTATCCCAAATGTACTAAGTGATTTATAACCAAAAGCATGATCTCTGGCCTAAATAATTTTCATGCTGAAAACATATTAGACTGATATACCACAGGATACTGAAGCACTTCACTGATTTCTACAAAAAACCCCAAACAATATTTAACTTTTCTTAAAAACTTATTTTTCCCCAATTTCATGTTTCCTTATATGTCTCTGAAAGACTAAGGATTATTTCATGTAACAATTCCTTCAGGTCATTAGATTGCTGTGGCATGTGCTGTTTTATGTGTAAATTTCAACAAAAAAGCCAGTTATGTATGATATGAGACTGTGAGGATGGGAAAATTGCAATGCTGGAATATTTCTGCAACATAAGTCAGCTTCATCATTTCCACAGGTTGGACAAGAAAGTGAAGAACCCATAGCAGACTGTACTGTACTGTTTCGGGGAACAGAGAGGAGAAAGTGCTTTCAAATGCTTCTGAAGTGTTTGGTGTACAGTTGATTTTACATGCATTCAAATCTAAATACAGTGCTATCAATGTAATTCTGGAAGTTAATAAGGTCATTGTTATTGGAGTTAAACTCAGAATGCTGATGATGAGAGAGAAAGAAGAGATGCTTTCACCAAATTTCTCTTTTTTAGGATCTGTATGTATACATGCATATACTATGCACATCTATATATTCATATGGGCAAATTCCATCTGGTTTCTATTATATTTGGTACAAAGACATACATGGTGGGATAGATCTATTAATGGACAATGCATTAGGTATTTGCCAACATCATATGCCTAAAACTCAGAAGAAATAACAGAAAGGAGAAAATCCTTTCCAGGTTGACCTCCTGTGCTGATCACCATGGTATCTCAACATGTTCAAAAGAACACTGATTGTGGTGTCTGTTCTCTCTCACATGTGGTTCTTTTTTCCTCTCCTCCCCTCTCTCCCCATGCAAGAGTTTGGGGGTGGAACTGGATTCATTTCTAAATGTTATTACTCTATAATACGCAATGCAGTTTTCTTAGTGAGTCATCTCAAGAAAAGGCATCTTTTATTTTGAATGTAGAGTAGCTTAGTTCTTGTGAGAACAGGCCCCGTAGTCTTTCAGAGACATATAAGGAAACATGAAATTGGGGAAAAATAAGTTTTTAAGAAAAGTTYTGTCACTGAAGCACTGAGAATGACACAGATCAGCGTCTCTCTTCTCTATGTCACACATTTAAAATCCAAATGAGACTAATATGTGTACAAAGTGACACAGCAGACAAATAAATTACAGTGACTTCAGGATCTGAGCATCATTGCTCCRTGCCATTAGAGAGAGTAAAATCCATTCGGGGGAGCCAGATTTGGCAGCATTGGCTCTGTTATAACCATAATGTCATGGCACCATTAGAGTATGCTCAGCTCTGAAAACAAACTGGGAAGACCGGTAACACCTCCTTAGCCCAGTATTAGCCACACAGGTCTCTCTCCGAAGTGTAGCAAGCTGAAGTGCATCTGTTTCCAATGTCCCAGATGGTTCTTGTACAATCCCTATAACTTCTTTCAGTCTCCTATTCCCTTCCTGCTTTTCCTTCCAAAATGCCACTGACTATGAATAATTTAATTCGCCTGCCAGAGTTCTCCATCACTTTCTCCAGCCTTGAGAGAGTAACTTTCTAACACTGTATTTCAATGTCTTCTGGCAGAATATTTTCCATCTGCTTTTTCGATGTGTGAGTGTGGGAGGGGCAGAGGAGGCTGGGATAGCGGGGGTGGTGTCAAGGAATGACGCCAAGACATACTGCTCTCGCTGTAATGATCTACTGCTTCCTTTCTGTTTCCACAGGGCTCGGTACACTGCTCTCACTTCCCTTCAGTGTGGCTGCTGTTCCTCACTTTTCCCTGAGGTAAGGATAAAAAGGAAAGAGAAGAAGAAAGTCAACTCCTCCACAGATAACTTTCAGAATGTGTTGGGATTGGAAAAGTTTGTGAAATAAAGCTTTTATCCCATTATTCTAGGCTTTTCTTCTCAGCTAGCAATGTAACTAGCATGAAATGTATTTGAAGAATGAGCACTGATCTGAGTGGACAGAGGGAGCTGGGCAAGAACGTGGGCACCCAGAAGGAAAGGGAGCTGGACTCCATCCCTGTCAGAGATCGCTCTGGGCATCACTCTCTGAACTGGGAGGACAAGGAGGCTTCCAGTTATCACAAAAGGAAGATAACATAAACCAGTATCCGTTTTCCAAGATACTATTAATAGGAATAACACAAGTTTATTTGCCATGTGTATTTTAGGGATTCACCTTTACAGTGCAGATATACCTACTACGAGCAGTTTTCCTCTATATGGGCTGGGAGGAGCTGATAAATCTTAGGTCTTCCCTACCTCTAGACATGTCTTTGGAGTGGTTTTCTGGGACGTTACATAAATAATAGGAAGCTGTAAGAGACATCCTGAAGCAGCCTCTAGGATTGCATTGCAGTACAGTTATGTAATAAAAAGCAGCAACTTAGATCAGCTTGTGAAAGTCAAGAAACATGACAGCAGGCATTATGCTTAACGTGGAACATATTAATGATAGATTAAATAATACAGTATCCTGTTCTCCTAAAAGACTAGTCAGGCAGTTTGATGCCTGTGGCTATGCCTGATGTGGTGTACCCCATCACATTCAATCACGAATATTCAGTTCAGCTGTTCAGGGCCTTTATGTAAATGGAGACCTCTTGGAAATCCCACCCACCTTTGCCACAAGCCAAGGAACCGAATTCGTTCTGTGGAGTGATATTAGATCATGGAAATGGAATGCAAAAAGCTTTGTGCAGCTCTGCTGTTGCTGACGCATAGTGTGGAAAATGGCTGCTGATCGCTCCGTTTCCTTTGAGATCTTGTACATTTCTTTCTTCTGAGTTCTGCTAAATACAGTGGCATTTCGTCCAAGCCATTTCATTATATAGCTTCTCAGTGGGTAATTGATTACTAAATATAGTAGTGTTTTATCCAGATTATGTATTTTCTTTAGTAGGCAATAGCTTTAGCATATCTGTATGACTGACAGGGAATTGGATGAGAATTTCCCATTCTTGAACTTTGTAATGTAAAATTATCTCACTGAGATGTTCATGGGATAAAGACATGGCTTCTTTTCTTTCTAAGAATCATTAAAGGTGAATTAACATGTTTTGCTATTGCAAAGTAGCAAATTTAGTTGCTGATATCTATTTGTTAATGTTATACTGTGGATATTTTAACACTTTTTTCCTCCATAGTTTTAACTCAGTTTGACAGGTGAAAATCTACATGCAGCTGAGTAATTAATTTATACTTTGTCAAAGTTAGGAAACAATTTGAATTGCAATTCAGAAGAACCTCATGCAATGCTTAAGTTAGATCGTTGCTCCATGTACCTTACAGTGTGTACAAGACAAAGGCTGAAATCTACAGCTTTGTTCTATTTTGCATCAAATTGTAGGGTTCTTTTTTTTCCTCTTTTTGAGCATATGCCACCAAGCATGCTAATGAACCAGTCAAAGAATCAGCTGTACCAACGGTTAATGAGAATTCAAAGAGATTTATTTAGCCTAGCATCATCATTTCAGTGAAGATTCAAAGAGGATTAATTTGATTTATGTCAAAATGGAGGAATCTTTATATAATCTGCAGTCAAACTTTCATGAATATATTTATGCAGGCTTGCAGAGTTCTTCAAATTCATGTGTAAAAGGCTATGGGAGAAGAAGACAATATTTATTTATATGTAAATTATTCTTTTTGTGCAGAAACTCTATTTCAGGTTTCAAATATGTTTATATCTCCTCTTTGTAATGCTTGGGAACTTACAGGGTAAAACTTGGAGCTGTTGAAATCAATGAGTTTATATGTGATTTTAATGGACTCCAGAATTCATCTACAAAAAAATGATGGGCAGACACAGATAAGAAAAAACTCCGCAACATAATTCTTAAGGGCACTCTACCATACCTCAAAGCAATATTTTTTTCTGGAATACTTATCACACATACAGAATACACATTAGTGTGCTATCAACATTTTGTCTGCTCTCTTTTGGAGAAGCTGCATGACTCACATCTTTCTCATACCCAAGTAAAAAACTCGTGCTAATAACGTCATTACAATGCACCAAAACCTCACGTACAACTATATTAAGTATGGAAAAGACAGCTGATTTCAGCACCAGCAGGATTTGTAAGCACATAACTGTTCCTCAAACCCCATATCATTACCATTTCCAGGAACCGTGCATGGCATCCTGAAATGGCTTTTCATACGCCATTTCCATGGCCCTTCATGCACTACTGCTTTCACACAATGACCCCATATCATGCATGATGATACTGTGAGTCACAGATGGCTTTAATACAAAAAGCCTTGTGTTGAGCCATTTTCTTCACATACACATTGAAATACAAATTATTCATGAGTAACTGTACTTTTGTTAGACAACTTGTGCTATCTAAACTCCAGATTCACAAGATTATTCATGCATGGCCAGAAAAGAAAGAAACTGTAGCATGCACTATCAAATCACCTGACCAGCTCTTACATTGCCCTTCTTTATTTTTTTTTTTTTAATTTTTTTTTTTTTAATTTGTTGTCCAGTAGTGCTCTTTAAGCAATGGGGAGAAGTACTTCTGATGCCTATGAATACAATCCTTTGTCTGACCTGCTCTTTCCAAGGCTTTAGGTGAGGTTATTATCGGCAGTAGATGTTAACCCAAGACCAACTATGAGAAGCAAAAGCATTTTACTTGATCCAAGTGGCTATTGGCAGCTGATGTTAACATTCAGAATAAGCAAAACTTTCAACTGATATGTGTTTAGGCATATAATATGAGGAAAACAGTAGACCTAGTCTGTTCTGCACCAAAATGTCCCTTTCCCACTGACTCCACAGCACAGACTCTATTTCACTTCAGTATTCTTTCATGTTCAGTAAGGGCATTTGCTAAAACATTTTCTCTCTGAAAGGACTTTCATGCTCTCTGGCTGTGCCCAATGTTACCTGTCAGACATCATGTTCAACACATATTAATAATATTATGCTTCAGTGATAAGGACTTAATGTCATGTACTGTCCAACCTACTGTATGGGTCATGCACATAGCTGTTTAGACATTCAGAATGAAATCTTAGCCTTGGCATTGCCTAGAAAAAGTAAGGTAGGGAAAATCCCTTTTATACTTACCTTGATTTTAAATAGTCACATGCACTTACTTACTATACTAATAGAATAAAGATGTGCAGAGTGATGCAGTATTTTTGGCCAGGGAAGCCTGAAAAACGGTAAACATGTGGAAAGGATACAAGGCTGGTCTAGTGCAGCTCCCATGGGCACCAAGAGACATTCTGTGACTGGCATGAGTTGGAGCAGAGTCTGTGGAGCTCTGGCCACCTCAAAATCTAATAAGAAATTTCTGCAAAACAAAAAAAAATTAGAGGCTTGTTTAACAAAAGTAGTAAAATCTATTCCTCCCTAAACCGAACCCTAATATGAAAAACCATGCTAGAAGATTCAGTTAGTCCAGCAGGATGGAAGAAGTCTGTGTTCCCATGGATTGGTGTTCTCTGATCTTCATCTCTTACTCACCCACTTTTTTATTCCTATCCTATATATTCTGTGTGCCACAGTTTCCTTAGGTCTTTCTCCACATCTGCAAGCCTCTTTTCTGATACCTCCCCTCCTTCCACATCCCAGGGCTCCTGAACCAGTATTTTGCAAGTGGTGATCCTTGGGCCACTAGTAGTCCACAGAAATCCAGATGGCTGCCAATAAAAAAACCTGAAAAAATACCCAAAGCATGTGCAAGCAGTCACATAAAACTGGGGAAACAGAAGCAGTTAGTTAAAATTCAGAGCTGACATGAGTTTTAGTTTAGTGATAAATGAAAAGAAGTAAAAACATGCTCTTTGGCAGTCCTGCACAAGAGGAAGATGTTTCTTGAAATGGCTAAGCAATCCTTGAAATAAAACTAGCTGAGAAATGATATCCTAACCATAACAATTTCTTGCCATGTCCTTTACCTGTCACATTAGACCAGAGCACCACTTGCCGTGGCAGGGTTAGACATACCCACAAACTGGCTGACTTATCTGTCAGTGACGGAAAGCTGACGGGCCCTTCAGCAGGGCAAGTTGATCCCTAAGCCTCGCTGGTACGTCTCTCCTTTGTAGCCACCAGTCTTTACAAAATATACAGGAACATAATATCTTTGAGACCTCTACTTTATGTCATATCTTGTTGTAACTGGCTAACTAGCTAGACAGTTATTAGGTGGTACTGACAGATGAATTCAAAGACCTTATTTACTAAAAAACCCAGCTGAAAATAGGATTATAACAGTGTTCTAGGTGACAGTTTCAGCATGATCTTAATTAAAGGGTCACTTTGGTGCATAGCATATACAAACTAAGCAATCAGGTCCTTTTAATGTGATTTAAAAGGATAGAAGAATACATTTAGTTTCACTGAAACAGGAAAACTTAAAATCTCCACAGAGCAGTTAATAATGAGTTGGTCCAAACATCGTCTGCTACTGCAAAATGCAGGTTCTGTGTTCAGTCAGTTGTGCTATGATAACTCTGTTATGTAAAGTCAGGTCATGTGAATGTAATGCCATTTAATGAGATAGGCTATAAAATGAGCTCTGAACAAAAATCCATCACAATTTCCCATTCTCTCCTTGACAAGGGATAAAAACTTTGTAGTGGCGTGCATTACCTTAGCTGTGAACATATGCTGATATTGTATTCCCTCTTAAAAGGATGAATTTACTTTTCCTTGACCGAGAATGTAATTCTGAACTGCAGTCACCTATACTCTCTTATGCTGTAACTTGTATATACTACAGATATACGGCAAAGTTAATTTTAAGCTATACAGCCTGCAATCATTGGGATGGCAGCAGTACGGGGCTCAGCATGAACTATTTATTTTCTCTCAGTTATTCACTTTGCATTTTTGGCTTTTAATATCTCATTGAACCTAATGTTTCCTTTGTCACCTGTACCTGAATCAGCTGAATCCAGCTGTCTCAGGATAGTTCCTGTTCCATACAATGCAACGGCATTGTAATCAGTAAAATAGAGGAGTAAAAAGGCCCAAAAGTTTGTGCCTTATTCTGCTGGAGAACAGTTAAACGTGGAAAATAATATCTTCATAATTTAACAAAAGGAATTCCCTTTTATTCCTGTTGTCTTACCACTGTGTGAGAGAAATGGCAGGTTCCCCTCGTACATGCCACGTATGTTTCCAAATCTGAGATCTGTCCTACAAGACAAAAAGCAAACCGTACGTAACTGAAATCATACCCTCCATAGAGTGACCTAGAAGAATCACTACAGTTTTCAGAAGCCTAATTAAAAAGTTTTTTTTTCTCTTCACAGGGGAAAGAGAGAAAGGAGAATAATTGCACAGAAAAAGAAACATTGGACTGTATTAGAGACCTTGGAGTTTTTGAGGCAACTTACCCAGAAACATAGTTTCCCAAACATCAGACGTAGAATGTTTCTCCAGGCTTTTTGGAAAACAGGTGACCGGAAAATAAATAAGTCACATAATGAAAGCAACGCTTTTAAATCAACCAGGAGCTCGAGCTTTTTCGGTGGCTATTCACAACAGAACTTGGAATATTTTTTTCAGTGATGTGCAATGAAAGGAGTTATGTCCTTCTCTAAGAATGTACTCTATTTTATAAAACATGTAATATGATCGTATGCTATATAAGTAAACTGTAGAAAGAATATTATATTAATTACTAGAAGAGAACGTCATCCACTTAATTAACTTATCTCTTGAACTTCCTTTTAACATATACTGTGGATGGTATCAAGTTCTAATGTGTTATATTTATAATCTGCCTTTTTCTAGAAGTAAAAATGAGACTTGAGTAGCATTTTGGATATGGAGATTTGCTAAACAAATTAGCTGTAAAGCTTCCCACATAATAATATTCCTTTGACTTTCAGACTGTGGCCTCACTTTTAAAAAGCATATGCTGCACATGGAAATACTTCATAAGTCTTTGGAATTGAAATAAAAGTATATTTTAAGATTTAAAAATGTCAGGATATTCTTTCCTGATTTTTCTATTTCCTAAATTAATGCGAAGGGAAAGATTCACAGCTGCAACTGTCATAGGGCCAGGACAGTGACTGAGAGTGTGTAGCTTTCTCCTTTTTTTCCGCTTTCTTYCTTTTGCTAAGTTTAATGGAAAGTATTGTATGATTAAATAATTCCTGGGAATAGGAAATTAAATTTGTAATAGCAACCTTTAGATACCGGCCGATTTCTCTAAGGGGACTAGAAAACAATTTAAATCACAGTTTACCAGTACTGCATTTACAATGAATGCATAACCCAGGACTCCAGRACTTCTGGTGTTGCCTGTGGGGTTCAGGAAACCACTTATACTCCACTCTCATCTCACGCAATTTATGGTTGGGAAATTTCTTCTGGAGAAAAAGTGTAATTCACCTGTTCCAAGTGGTGTTACATTCCCTCATGTTTGGTTAGTATGCCTTGCTCAAAAGCGCAAGGATAACCCCACTAATTTAAAGTTACAAAATACTCTCCCTGCCCCTGTCCCTACAGCCAGACCAGACCAGGAAGGCAGACATTTATTTGTTTTGCTTTCATCTGAAATCTGCTTTCTAGAATCATCTGGAGCCCTGCCTAACAAAATCTGGGTTATTTTCAGGGCCTTAAGTGACTGGTGGTGGTCTCACTTTCTTGAACTCTGTTAGAGAGAGGCAGGATAAGTTGGGCATTTGGTCTTCTGCTACAGGCTTTAACTTTGGCAAGGAGGGTGGGTAGTAGCTCCTTGGATCTGATATTGATGCTGCAGTTGCCAGTGATTGTGGGGAGCCAGGCCTGACAATCTTAGTGTTCCCATATAGTTTTACAGTTTTGTGTACCCCTGATTCAGAAAGATGGGGTGTTACAAATGCAGGCAATGGGAAGAAATCTGTAACATTTAGAAGCCAAACTTCCCTGTCCACTTCTTCCCGTTTGCCTTGAGGGCCACACCCAGCTGTGATTTCTATAGCAGTGGTGAAGAAATTGCATGGTAATTTCTAAACATTTCCTGGAGCAAGAGAATGAACAAGATACAGATATGAATTGCAAAGCCAGTGCATACCAGTTTATAAAGTGAAAAAAACCAAAGTAACCCAGATTAACATTATTAAGTTTCAGTTTATCTTTTTTTTCCCTCTGTTCTTCACCAGAGGCAGTAATAATCACTTTTTCTACAAGATCCCACTCAGTCAGTCCCCTATGGTAACTTTGGTTTCATCACCATCAATGACAGCATCTTCACCATGYTTGCACAAAAAACGAATTGGAGTCTTTCAAATTAATAAATGCCAAGCAGACAGCTCAGGATTACTTTCAAGTAGAAGTGTCATCCCATGCAAAACATTCAGGGCTAATATTTGACCCTGTTCTAGAAAAGAGAAAGGGTAGTGCTCAGTGTCGGCCTAAAGGATGTCTCCAGGTTGGTGAACTTCTAAGATGTCTGATCCTGACTATGAATCTGTTTTTCCTCTAGGATAATCTGGATTGGATTATTTGAAGCAATTATTGTATTTGAAAGCAATTCACTGTACTTTAACTAAAAAAGAAAAAAAAAGGATGAATATTTTCTTCTCACGTCTTTTGTTAGCTCTGTTGATGTGCAGGAGTGAGCTCTTTCTTAAAGTTCCTGCTTGGTTCTATTGTGAGATTAACCGATTAAGATTGCTTTCATCTCCCCTTATTTTCTTGCTTTGTAATACATACAGAGGTCCTGACACACGTTATCATATAAACTTCCTACTACTGATTTTTGTGTTTCTGTAACATGCAAATGAGTAGTAATACAGCATAAAGTTTTGCTCAGATCTCCTAATGTTTGGTTGCTCATAGTTTCCCATCTCCAGGCAGGGAAAAATTGCATAATAGATCTTCTCTCTGTGGGGAATAATACTTACCTGTCACAACAGTCCACTGTTGTTAAAGCAACTCCTGGGAAATTTCCTACTATTTATTTTCACCAGTTTTGGCAATGTTAAGAACATTAGTGTATGTGAGATGCTAGCTGTACTAGTGTGTTCAAAAGGTGGTGAGGTCTGCTCTGAGTCAGACTGAAAGAGGAAGACATCTTTTGTCAGAAGCATCTATACTGGCCAGAGATTTATTCCTCAAAATAGACCTTCAGTTTTCACSAAGTCAAGTTAGCTATAATTTTTTAGTTTGTAAGCAGATGTATTTACAAACATGGAAATGAATCATTCACTTTCATTTTTTCCATGTTTTGTTTATTATTTGAAACAGCTTCTAAAAATTTCTATAAGTACATCACTTCTTGGTCTCAGCCTTCAGCCAAATGACAAATTTCTTAAACAGTGTTCATCTGATGATATTCTTCTTAATAAAAAGTACATTGTGAACATTCAATAAAAAGAAAGATGTTAATGTTCACATTTGATTATCTGATGGTTTAGCACTCTGTTTCTGAGACGCTTTTTTCGATTGTCTTTATTCTTTGCGTTTTAGTGAATGTTTTCTGCCCCCTAGTTGTTTGGTTTTTTTTTTTAACCAAATATAAAATTGATCACATTGCATAGTCTATAATTACATTGTTTAGCTGGTCTTCCTTCTCATAGTCTATTGTTTCTATTGCTTTCTAAAGGGTCCTGAAYAAGGAATTTGTACGGGGTGTACTTTCTGATTCACTTTAGTGGGGTTACACACTTCTACGAATTTAGCTTAGATGACCAAAATATTTTTATTCACTTACAAATATTGTGGTGTGTATGTATACTTATTTCAGTGCAAATAGCAACCATTACTCAAACATAGTGAGTAAACAAAAATCACAAAGCAAAAACTTTTTCAAATAATAAACAAAACATTGAAAGAATGAAAGTGAATTATTGGTTTCTATGTTTGTAAATACRGTTTGAAACATTCAACTACAGTAGTTATGGTTACCATAAGGGAACTCCATAACAAAAAACAAAAGCACTGGCAATGTTGTTAGGCAGTTTAAATACATTTCTAGCAAAATAAAATATATTTTAAGTATTGGGATTTTTTTTTTATTTTGAGGCAAACTTCAAGGCCTAACCTTGAAGATTATTGTGCTATATTGTTACATCATATAAAATTATGTAAGCTTTATTAAAATTCCAAAAAATTAGGATGCCACATAATACACATGATGATATTTTGCTTAAACATTTTGCTAAATAATCTTTTGATTTTTATCATCCATTTGTTCCTTTTGGTCTACACTAGTCACTTATATAAATACAGCCACTGATGCCAACTGTACAATTCCAAGCTTGTGTTATATCCAAATAGTTGTCCCTGGTGTAGCTTGTGTAGCTGAATTGTACATTTAAAAACCATTGGCCTAGAAAGACAAAATTAATTTTATTTTTGGAAATCACAAAATTCCATATGTCTTTACAAAATGGGGATACCCATTAGACTTTGCAGCCCTGCTAAATAGAGACAATGCGCATTGTCACCACAGACTACAAATAATACATAGGAAGTGCTCCTTAACCACATTGTGACAGTGAAAACTTGGAGAGCTAGTGTACCCCATTTGGGAAGGCCACTTAAATCATTAACATCCAGGACTCTAATGAGCCATAAATGCGCTTCAGATATAGGCCATTAAAATTTTTTGACTACCCCATATTAGTGTGCCTTCTCACAAACATTCCTCTCTATATGGAAAGAAGCAGAGAGAGCTCTTTATAGTGACAAACCTATTTAATAGCTATCTATATATAAACTTACATGGTTATTTATAAAACTATATAAGGTTTCTAAACTATATTTGTATCTCTTTCTCTCAGCAACCATGCCTTCTGCTATTTTGAGGTGTCAGTTGATATCCAAATAAATCCTATTTGCTATCTTCAGCTCATCTTTATTTTTGGTCTCTTATAACTAATGGCTGTGGGTCTTGTCAGTTTGACCTTGAAAAGACCTTCTGTTTGCCACATAGGACAATACAGATCTACGCCGTCAGTTATGGTGGACATGATATGCTTATGAAAGTGTAACAGAAGTCAGCAATCAGGGACAAGAGATGAATTCATATTGAAGTCTTCATGTTATAAATGAGGTGGAAGAGTGGACAATGTATTCCCTGTGATCGGACAAAAAGTCAGAAGAGTTGTATCCTAACTCTTCCACCAGCTTCCTGTGACCTGCAGCTCTGGTAATGGGCTGTAGWTTTTCATTTTTCAGTGCTAAATTGAGACAGAGAATGAAATTAATTTCATCTAACTTTAGACCACTCCAGTGGAGATGCCAGTAACTGAGCTGGTCACCCCAGACCCTCTTTACAGTCACATAGACACAGAGTTACTTCAGGGTGAGACTCATGCTCTGTATGAGATGGGTGTTCACTTGAGTATCCAGTTTACAAGTATCTACATGGCATCAGAGGAATTCTAGTCTTGAAACCCAATGTTCAAGTGCAAATCATGCTCACCATCAGCTGAAGCTAATGGAAGCTGCAGACATTCAGCACTACTGAAAACCAGAGTCCATTTCTGACATACATAATTTGTAGTGGTTCTTCTGTGATCATGCTGTGAAAACCACTCTCCTCTCTTATCAGAAATATGTTACAGAAGTAGTGATAAAAATGCATCTTTAGGTCTGAACTCAGTTACAAAACACTTTTAATAGTTGATCACCTCAAGTGTATTCATGACTCCTGAGAGGTGGTCAGATTCCATACAGTGACGTGATCCATAGAAGAGTCTACAAATAAACAAAATCGATAATGGGCTAACTCTTACAACCTTCTTCAATTTTAAATGCCAACACTAAATTATGTGCACAAGTACAGGACTGCATTCAAGTTTACTTTAAATACTGGCCTTCTTTAGCTACTGAAGTTGATTCAGAAAGGTATTCTATATCTGAAAAACAAATGCAGTATAAAATGCAGATTATTTTACTGGGAGATTTTATGGATCTACCCATTTTAAAAATTCCTCTTTCTCTAGTGGAGTAGGTTGTTAAGACATAAAATGATAAACCAGACATAGTTTTTTCAAAAGTGAGATGTATGTTTCCTTTTGTCAAAGCAGTAGATGTCAAATCTACGTGTGGTAGAAAGTACTCTACACGTACGTACAGCATAGAAAAAAGGCATGGAAACAGTTTTGACTCCATGTTCCAGAGAGGCCTATTTAATCTGATAAAAGCTTTACGAGAGGCTTAAGAAAGGGTTAAGAGAGATTATAGACTGTTTTGAGGGAAGGGGGAAAGGAAGAAGTGGAGTCAAGGCAAGACCCAACATATCTCAGATGTGACATGACATGATGGAGCATGGCAGAAATTGAAGTAGAGCAAAACTTCCTCTCCTGAATCTCTGGAAAATGATAGTTTTCCTGGATGATGAGATTATATCTTGAGTGTAACAAGGGTTTCCCAATATTAGGAGAAAAAGGAAAAGACCTCACTGCCCTTTTGAAGGATGGTTTACAATGGTGATCTGTGGTTAAATTCCACATCTAATGAAAGAAAAAGACTGAGGAGATTGGAACAAAGCCTGAGGTTTGAGGTACTAAGATGACTAGAGAGCAAGAAACCTAAATAGCTCATCTCTGTGTGGACTGATTGCATGATGATACTGTTCTTTAGCATAACTCCTGTAAATAAGAAATGAAAAATCATTCTTTTTGTTCTGCAAAGCTAGGTATGTACTTAGCTTACTCTATTGCTGCTACAGATGTATGCTTTGAACAGGCTATGCTGGACTAATTCCAAGAGACTAGGTTGTGATGTTAATATCTGTGTGAAAGTGTGGATGCTTGAATTTTAAAAGAGTCAGTTCTTTCCATCATAACAAAAAGTATCTAGTTTGATTTCACATGACAGAAATACTGCTGAAGGCAGTCGCAGAATCTCACTATATTGGATTGGGAAAAGCACACACACGTATTGAAATGGCTGCTTCAGTGGAGTAGATGCTAGTGAGCTATAAGATCTTTTCCTTTATCAGTTTTGCCAGGCAAATTGTTTGTGTAGCAAAGGAAGAAACTACAATATACATGAAAAATCAGGATTTTCTTTTCAGCTGCTGCAGTATATATATTTGACCATGAATTACATACAAGGAAAAACTTTTTCACCGAACATGGTAAAATATTTGAAGTGGCCCAGAGAATCTCCATCCATGGGAATATTCAAAACTCAGCAAGTATCTGTCCAGTCTGGTTTAACTGACCACTTCAAGCAGGGGTTAGAATAGATGCCCACCAGATGTCCCTTCAAACCTAATTTATTCTATGATTAAAAAGGTTGGGAACTGATTGTACACCTAAGGCAAAAACATCAACTTCAGAGTGAAAATCAGAGTGAAGACCTAGAGAGGCATCTGCACTCAAAATATACCAAGGAACAAGGAAGCCTATTTTCTAAAAGATTTTCCAAACAGCTGTTCAAAATATAGTTAAAAATACTTGCCTTGAAGTCAAAGTTCATTTTTCCACTTCACGTTTCTGATGTATTCACTATTCACTTAAAATTAAAGTTAAAATTATGCGAATAATTAAATAAAAGACACCTAAGTAGATTTGATGCTCAACTTTTAAGCTAAATTTAGGTGAGAAAGCACCAGTCTTTACTGTTGCCTCTGTTTTTTTCCATGCAGGACAGAAAGTTGAAGAGCTGCATCATTTCTGGGTTACCATAAGTTTTGAGTGTTGACTAAGACAGAGGTAAAACAAAGACTGGACTTCAGCAAAATGTTTGACATTGTTTCCTGCAGCCTTCTCCTGGACAAACTGGCAAGATACAAATTGGGTGGGTGGTCTGTGAAATGGGTAGGAAATTGGCTTGTGGGCTGTACTCATAAGGTGGTGATCAAAGGTTTTTACTCAGGTTGGCAGCCTGTCACAAGTGGGGTGCCCCAGGGATCAACACTGGGCCCCACACTGTTCAACATCTTCATAAATGGTCTGGATGATGAGATTGAAAGCAYCCTTACCAAGTTTGCTGATGACACTAAACTGGGTGGTAAGGTGGACATGTCAGAAGGGAGAGCCATCTTACAGAGCAACCTGGACAGGCTGAAAGTGTGGGCTAGCAAGAACTGTATGAAGTTTAACAAAGCCAAGTGCAAAGTCCTGCACCTGGGATGAAATAACCAAAGAGCCTAGTACAGGCTAGGATCTGTGTGGTGGGAGAGTAGCCTTGCTGAATGGGAGCTGGGGGTCCTGGTGGACAGCAAGCTGAACAGGAGTCAGCAGTGCACCGCTGCAGCAACGAAGGCAAATCGGATCCTGGGCTGCATCTGCAGGGGCATTACTAGCAGGGACAGAGACATGATCATCCCACTGTACTTAATGCTTGTCAGGCCACACCTGGAGTACTGTGCGCAGCTGTGGTCCCCACAATTCAAAAAAGATGTGGACAGACTGGATAGAGTCCAAAGGAGGGCCATGAAGTTGGTCAAAGGGCTGGAGAACCTGCCTTATGAGGAAAGACTGAAGGAGTTAGGTCTTTTCAGCCTGGAGAAGAGAAGGCTCAGGGGGGACCTCATCACAGTATTCCAGTACTCAAAGGGCGGCTACAAAGAGGATGGAGGTTATCTCTTCACAGGGAGCCACATGGAGAAGACAAGGGGCAATGGGTACAAGTTGCACGGGGACAAGTTTCATCTCGATATAAGAAAGACATTTTTTACAGTGAGAACAGCTGATCACTGGAACAACCTCCCCAGGGATATGGTAGAGCCCTCAATGTTGGAGGTTTTCAAGACGCAATTGGAGAGGGTGCTACATAACTTCATCTAGGCTCCTTTTCCCATGAAAGATTGGACCACATGATCTTTGAGGGTCCCTTTCAACCTAGGCTATTCTATGATTCTATGAAAGAGAAAGAGATAAAGCATATTTAACATCACCTGGTGTGCACCTGTGTAGTAAGGTATTGCTTCGTCAGGGATCATGTTGTCAGCAGCTGATTTCCGCAAAGACTTGTTAGGATTTGACATCTGTGCCCTCTGATTATTGCTTATATTGACTGTTCTCCACCAGCTCCCAAACTCACTGGACAGGTCTCACATGGCAGCAAGCACACACTCCTCCTTGAAACAGCTTTCCCTGCAGTTGCTTCCCTGGCACTAAAACTGCAAACAAAGAGACTGTCTTTCCAACACTCCTCTCACTGCCAATCATCCTACACAGGTTACAGGAGGAAAGTTTCCCTGGGTCAAGTATGAAGAGGAGGAGAATTAAAAAAGAAAGAGTATGGAGCTGGACTGGGAGAATTTGGAAGGAAGGAAAGGAAAATAAGCAAATGTTGATCCATCTTCCTCTCTGTCTGTTGGGACGGAACCTGGTAATCCCAAATCTGTTTCTCTTACTGTCTAGAAAGAAACTATACTGCTCATGTGTCCCCAGCTCATGGCAGAAGCAGAGATGAACAGGAGATAATTTTTCCTTGCTATGAGTTCCTCTCTCAGCTCATGCTGCCATGACTGTTAAAAATACTTAAAGACCCTGTTGCTGCCAAGGATGTGATCATTAGGATCTTTGCAGTTCCATGGGATGGAATCTTGAACCACGTTCCTTGTTAAACAGTTCAGGAATTTCATCTCAACTGCTTTGATTTCAAAGATTATGTTTGTGACGTTGGCTCAACTTTTGCTGGCCCATAGTATTCCAGTCTCTGCTCTGACATGTGTGCCATTACAATTGGAAAAGTTAATTACATTTCAGCTGTTCCCTAGTAAGAAAACCTCACTGGGATTGAACGCTAAGAGCTTGTAGATCACTCAAGTACAGACCACCTTCCCATATGTGACTAATAGAGTTGCATTTTGCTATGAACTTATGTTTTGCTTCAGCTATCTTTATTTTTCCATAGGGGAGAGATAGGCTTGAATGTCTAAGATTCTCAAGGAATGACTCAAAATGATTGTTGACAGAATCACAGTGTGATATATTGCAATTTACTAGAGAAATCAGGAAAGGATGCATTTTCTGTGGTGCCAACTCTCTGGTAACCTTCTCATGTTGCCTGTAGTTAAAGAAACCAAAAATCTTCTGGGATTATTTACTTATTATTCTAACTGGGGGCTCAACCACACTGGAAGGATCCTRCCACCTCTTGAATGAATTATTTCTGACATTTCACTTGTAATCTGGAACATGGAACCAAATCTCATTTCAGGCAAGTTTCACTAGCTGGTTTCCTGCACTAAATATACATTGTGTAGAAAGAGCAAAGGTTGGAAAGGGTAAACCAAGCCCTAATACTGATATGGATGCCTAGCCTTCTGCTGCTCTTTCCTGTTCTTGTAGATTAGTAATTACACACAGGAGGCTGGATGTTTTTGTGGGTGACACTGTTTTCAGTTTCATAGACATTTAAACTCTTGTTTGAGTGAAGTTGGTGTAGTGAGATAAAGCAGGTCAGAGCTTAGTCCATTTGAACATGGGGGTGTAACGCAAGCCCATCTTCCTGTGCCTTTATGTAAGAGCTGAGGAACATGTCCCAAGACCTGAAGGTACTCATTGTCCTCATGCCTTACAAAGGAAAGGTGAGTCTCTGATCCTGAACTCATTGCACCTCCTGTTTAAATTGTGCCATGGCTCCACAGTTACTCTGAGGCATCTGAGTCTAATTTTTTATTAATCTTTTAAATTTTATTAACCATTACTTTCTTAGATAAAGACTGGATATTTGAGGTCTAACTCAACTACTGTAAGCCAGGAACAATCAAAAACATATATTGTGGTGCTTTTCAAGTTTCCTTCCTAATTTATGAAGACTGTGTGGGAGAAGACAACAATCTGTACTCAGGAGAAATGCAGTGAATCAGCCTGTTCTTTATGGTGAAATGTTCTTTTACGCAGCTGCTGTACCTTGGAGAAAAAAACAAATAAACTCCAGATTCTACTTTAATCAATCTTATTTAAAAAAAAAAAAAAAGTTAAGCTGTTCTTAAAACAAAAATACTGCTCAACAATGGAATCTAGTCTACAGTTTTAATGCAATATTTGGTATTGTTTGGAAACACTGTATAATGCCCCCCTCCTTTTCTCTTTGGCTGCAGGAGCAATACTGATTAATCACACTAGACTATTATGGAAGTTAGGCAAAGGCACAGAGGGGGAATAGAGCAGAGAACTATTGTCCCAGGGAAGGATCTGGGAGAGGTTCTTCCCTAAGTGTCCCCACATGCAAACAATGCTGGTTGAGATGCCTTTTTAGGAAATTCAGTGTTATCTGCATAGCCAGCTGGCCAGCTAGGGGCAGAGAGAAGCAAGCACAGCCCTTGCCGCCTTTCTGTCTCCTGCTGTGCAGGATGCCTGTCCACAATAACCACGTCTTGCCTTGCTCTGTTACTGTGCAAGGACATGAGAGGTGACAGAACAGGTACTTACACACACAGAGTCACCACAAAGAGGCACCTGGAGAAGTCAGGGTCAGTCTGATTTGACCTGAGTTGAATTATCACCTTTTGTCCCTGCTCTAGGAAGTAAAGGACAATATGGAAATGGGCTGGTAAGCTCAGTGACAGCATAGAGCAGTGGCTGTTCCTGTACACCTTTTCTGGAACGGAAACTAGTTGAGGAATTAACACAGATGTCCTCAACATGATTGAGGACTGACATTTTTCAGTTTCAGCCTGTACTTACTACCTTACTAGTGTCACTGTGCTATGAGCATAACAACATGGATTTTAAAGGTCTGGGAACTCGCTGTAAAACCTGAGGCATCTTGGGATTGAATGACTCAGGAGACTACTTGAATGGTCATGTACTCTGACATCTCTTCTACTTGTTGTCCCAATGTGAGAAACTCCAGGAGTAAGGCTGGACTCTCTCCATTCCTAGAAACTCTCACCAGTGATGTCTTTGCTGGGCACAGTCCTCTGTGGTTCAGGTCTCTCTGAAGGCACAGTAGGGTAATGTTCCTTTGCGCATTCCCGCTTCACCTTCTGATCTGACCAGATACAGCAATGGCCCAGCAAAGCTGGTGACCTCARTAACAACTGTTCTTGTTCACTGTGAACATCTGCTGCAAGTCTCAAGGGACTTCTAAGGATTTTGGCAGCGCCTCCATTCCAGATTGCTGTTATGTTATTGCATTTTAATTCATATGAGGAGAAAGAGTTTCAAACTTTTTTTCTTAGTGGCAGACCTAGCCTTGGTCACCGTGCCTTACACGGCTATTGCAGCCACAGGGGGATGCAGCAGTCAAAAAAGGCCAGCTCCTATCATCCATATGCCAGAGACCACCAAGAACTTCTTGTTCATGCTCAGGACTCTTTCCTGGCTCCCTGGCAACTGCTTCGTGAGGTATAAACCACTAACTGCACGAAATAGAAAATGGCCACTAACCGTTTCTGACCTTACTCTCCCAGAGCAAAACTCATTGCAGCTGAAAGCAGGACCTTCACATTTGCAATACATTCTTCCCACTCCCAGCCTCCTCCAAACACACCTTAGAGCAAACCTAGCATCAGGCAACATGAGCTACAAAATGCTTTCCTCAGAGCAGGTTCTGCCTTGCAGCAAAATATGAAATCCTAGCTCACGGAACAGATTTGTAAAGGCATTCTGTGAAAAGTCAGTAGGAGTTAGGCACCAAGGCATATCTGCAAGTCCTATTTGGTGAGGATTTGGATTTGGGCACCTAAAATCTTTCTCAGGTCCTGAATTTCACTCAGTGGATTTGTCCTGTTTCTTTTCCATCTGGAAAGTGTGGAAGAAAGGCAACAGTTTTCTTTTATCCTGTTTCGCAGGCATTGTAAATGTTGCAGTTTACTTCAGTTACATACACGCTTTTCCCATCAGAGCAAAATAGTTTATGAATTCAGATTCATGCAGTTGTCTCTACTGCCTGGGTTAAAATGTTTCAGAATCTTGATCTGAAATGCAACAGGGATAAAGTGATGATTCACCTACTTGTGTTCACAGCTTATTTTACTGAGCATTGCAATAGTTTAACTTCTCCCAGCAACACCCAAATATCTCCAGAAGCAGCTGATAGTGCCATTGTGAACTTTTGTTATTTTGTTTAAATTCTTACGGGGGGTCCAGCTGCAAGGTGAAGATCCAGATAAACCTGCATGCCAAGGTCAGAGGTGTTTACATCCCTAGGTTCAGTCTGGGAAACTAAAAATGTGGGATGGAATTTTATTCCAACCTTTTCCTTCCCTGACATTCAGGGTGGCAGCAGCTGTTAGTGTTGGTGTTGATGACTTTGTACCCAAGAAGACCCAGCAAGTGACAGATTGTTAATGATTATGTAGGGTGATCATCTTTCAAATGCTTCTAAAGTACCTTTTTATTATTATTGGTATCATCATTGTCGTGTGTGATAGCACTGATCAGATTTCACCCCATCACTCAAACAGACCTTCATCTGAGAAGAAATTCAACTACTTAGTTTGGTAGAGCAGAAAATCCCTCACTGGGGGGAAAAAAAWTAATTCTGTTACTTATGTTAGACACGTGAATATTTTCTTCAGTCACGGAATACAAGGACTAGCTTCTTATTACAAACTTTAATTTCTACATATTTGCTGATATTCCAGCATGAATAAGACATGACAAACAATGGCCAGTGTTGCAAATACTTATGCAGATGATGAATTTTAGACATGCAGGTAGTCCAGTGAAATTCAACAAGGATAGTAACATGCAAGCAAAAAGCGATGCTGATATTTAGAGAGAAAAAAGCCAAACAAACACTAGTCTCTGAGTTGCTACTCAGGGATGTGGGTTAGTAATGACACTGTTGATGTAAGATCATGTTTCCTAGGCACACTTCAGAAGCTGGCCATCTTTCATTCAGCTTTCTGGAAGAAATCCTACAACAGAGGTATAATACGTGTTTCTGTGGGATATGTAGGCCTCTCTTTTCCCTACATTCTCACTTCCATTTTTCATTTGTGCATTGTGTGTGTGTTGGGAGTGAATCAGGGCCCTGCTAGTGGCAGCGGGTGCTCAAACAAACAGCAAGTTCTGCTCAACCCTGCAGCAGAGAGAGGCTGGGGGTGAGTATCGAGTATCGAAGCTGAGTCAACGTGCTCTACCTGAAAGATTTAGTGGGAATACGTCAATATCAGAAAAGTGGTGGTTGGAAATGCATCTGAGCTCTAGGGCTGGTTATTTTAAGTAAGACGAATGAATTGTATCTGACCTCGGAATTAGCCTGCAGGTTGAACACTCTTCTGCAATGCATGACGGGATTGTCAAGTACTGAGAATAGGCACGTGAATGCATCAGGCTAGTGGAGCTGGGCTTCATATCCAGTTTCTTTTCCTTGGACTCTGGCACACTAATTTCTTGGCTCTTTTGGAGGACATGAAGAGGAACAGCAGGACAAGGGGGAGAACTAACGTTTTCAGTTGCTCTTTTTTGTCTTTAAAAAGTTGAAAGGTCTCAATTTCATCCCAATATGGAATGGAAAACTGTTTCTCAGCTTGAACATATTCCTGGAATGGGAATAAATGGTCTACTATTCATTTCTATTCATGGTTCTTTATTCTTTCTATTTACAGCCATTGATTTCAGATTATGAAATCTGAAGTCCAAACACCTTGGAACAGTGGTCCTCCCAGGAGGACTTAGTATGGTTGCCCATGGGTGAGTGAAGACGGAGGGCAGTTGCCTTATAAAAAGCGTCCCACTGCTTTCCTTCCTTCATTTCACAGTTTTCCTTTGGCCTTCAACTAACACCACCCATTTAGGAAAAGGAAAAAAAGCTGAAAGCCTGTCATAAATAATTATATAGTCCTGCAGTCCTCTTAGCAATGTTCAGGAATTATTTTTGAAGCATGCCAGCACTAATATACAATTGTTAAAGTGCTTCAAGTTATTTGCTTTTTGTGAAGTGGTGAATTTTTCCACTGATGTTTTTTATTAGATGAAAACAATGCAACCGACTGGGAGCCAAGAAGATCCTGTATTCTAATCCATGTGAAACAAGGATTTGACTGAGAGCTTGTTGTCATAAGTGTGGTTTCCCAGGCCAAAAGAAAAATAAAAAAAAGAAACAGTGTTAGTAGATAGGAGAAAAAATGCACAAATGTCTACCGATTGTATAATTGACACCTCTGTTGAATGAACTGGGGCACAATGATTCATGGTATGATGATTTTATTAGATCAAGGTTATTGCTAATTAAGTAAGTATCCATTGCAGCCAAGTGCTTCATCCTCCGACCATTTTTCTCTTTACTGTTCTCTGGAATCCTGTGTCTCTTATTACATTGTTGGATGCAGACCTTGTTATAGTTATCCATGCTTTTTCTACCTTTAAATTAATCTAACATAATATGCTGCATGGGAATTGTCTACCAAGACGTTCTGGGGAACATGCTAATGCAGCGTATAGCTGGCCTTTTATTGAGCAGCAGAGAGCTTTACCTCGGTGCTCCGTGATCAGCACTGTCACTTCTTCATTTCTATGTGGTGTTTAAAGTGTTGCTTTTAACCAGTGAAACTGAAATAGGCCTCTTTTACCTGGTTAACTTAAGAACCTGTCTTGCTGTGCAATGCTATCTCTAGTAAAAAGGAAAGCTAAAATACCTAAGTCTTTTATAATTACCATCAAAATTTGACATCTGGTAAGCTTGACTTGACTGGTCTCAGCAACTTTTAATGTCAAGATACAGAAGTTGCAAGAAATACTGAACTGGTAAAAGAGAAAAAAAAAAAAAGGAAGAGAAAATCTTTATTATAATGCATTATTTTTACACTTAGATAACTTTTAACATTATGGGGAGCCAACAGTGCTGTTGAAGAAGTTTTGTCAGTCTATCTGATCAAAAAAGTACTAAGAAGTACTTATAATCAGTCATTTGTTACAGTTCTTTGTGAGACTGAGCAAAACTCTGTAAAATTGTCTTCCCCATCACCTGGCTGGGAATCATTTGCATTGGTTGTAGGTTACCTCTGCAAGCAAACAAAATGCTRCAATTAGACTGGCAGTGTGCTCAGTTCAAGCCTCAGAAGTCTTGAACTTCCTCACAGAGGAAGAATTCACTTCAGATGACTTCAGCACTTGCAAAATGAGTCAGAGGACCAGAAAAAAAATTCCTATAAATCTTGAGAAGTACTCTGGTTAGGCAAATATCATATACAAAATATTTGTGAATGCTTCTGCATAAACYGCCGTTCACTTCTGATTTTGGTCATGCAAATAATGTGATCAGATGAATGGGTCCGGATAGTTGCACCTTCACTCCACCCCCAGAGTCTAAGATGCAATAAACATTTTAATCTTAGCAGGACAAAATAGTTTGAACTACATGGCATTCAGCCAAATTGGAGTTCAGGCAGAATGGATATGTAACACTCTGTACCTATCCGTGTAGATGTGTCCTAAATTTGTTTATTTGCAAACACTGGGGCAAGTGAAATGCAGGTAGCAGAGGAGTTTCAAGGCTCAGAAAATGTCTTTGTACAGGAAGTGCCATTTTGAGAAAAGGAATACAAAGGACACATAAGGATTTATAGAACAATAATGTATATTTAAAGGTAACTTGCCAACAGGCAGAGAAATATTTGCTGTAAAAAATGAGCACATCTAAACAGACAGAACAGAAATAATATCACATGAGCCTGAGGGCTATCATACAGTTTGTACACAAAATTAGGAATGAACTAGAAGCTAAATTTCATGGATGAAGAACAGACCAGTTCTAGATAAAGATATCATGGAAGGAAAAATTAGATTGTTGAGGATGATATGTGGCATTTGGAGCAAGTATAGGAGGCGATAATAAAGAGGGGAAAATGAAAATACCAGAGGTCTACTGAGAACATCAGAAGAGTAGAAATTAGCAAGTAGCTAGGGTCAAGCCTGGGTCCTTCTCCCAGGTGCTTCAAACATTGTAAATAATTTCCATTTTTTAAATTATTTTATTTATTTTATTATTTTATTTTATTTTATTTTATTTTATTTTATTTTATGAGATTGTGTTAAAATTCTGGCTAGAGTTTATTTTTTTTTCCCCAAATGATTGTTGATCATTACATATGAGCAATAAAAAATGTGACTGTGTGGGCTGGCTATAATGAAACTGGGATTTTGTGTTCATTCATCACAAGATGTAACTCTTAACTGCATCTGTTATCTTTTTCAATATCTTTTTTCTTATGGGTAGCTTTACGGATAGTTGAGCTAATGAGTATCTTCATAGAAAATCATCAGGAAAGAAGGTATATAGAGCCTTCAATGTGGTGTCTCTGTGGTGGGCTCAGTCATGACAGAAAAATTACAGAAAAACACGGTTTACCACATACAGATTTAGTCACACAATATTTAGCATACAATTTTAGACAGTCATCAAGGCCCTTGCTATTAATGCTGCATGGAAATTCATCTGTTATCTTATACACCTGTCTTATGGTGTAGAGAACCGGCATGTGAAAGTGCTTACCCCTCTCCAGTTAATATAGAGAACCTAAATAGTAGCTTAGGTGAGACACTTCCAAATGACTGATAACATAAATCTCACCTTAGGAATACAACAAAAATCTCTCTGCTTAGGTTAAAGCCTTCAAGAAGCCCTCAAAGGAGAGAGAAACATACAGGTCCTGCAAAGAGCTAGCAGAAGTTGGATGCAGACCTCAGCAGGTACCTGTAAAACTCCAGTCTCAGGCGTTACGCTGTCCCCCTTCCCTAGAAAAGGAGGCATATGGTAATAAAAGCCTGTGTGCAAAAAAGCCTGACCTCATCTAAAGCTCTCTAGTCATGTGTTGCTTATGTATAATTACTGTGAACTTCAGAACCAACATAAGCAGTGAGCTGCTGACACAAGGGGAGGGAATGGAGGTAGGTATAAGCTTGAACACAGTCACATGCATGAGTTAGTGCAGAATATAGAGACTCGTATTCATATTCTTTGTGCAAACAGCAGAAGCTGTTTAAGGAAATACCTTCTCAGCTGTTTRCTTACTGGAGGTTACTGTTCCTGTAACTGTGCTGGTGGAAAGGAACATGTATGCGTCAGCAGCTCCTGCTCACAGACCTGCATCTTCATGTAAGACCGCTTTTATTGTCGGCATCAGTTAAGATGCTGGACCTGATGTTCCCATCAGTGAGATGTGGGTAGAAAGTGGATTATTCTGATTCTGTCATGAGGAGGCAGAAGGAAATGGTGGGCAGTGGAAGGCTGTAAATGAATAGCCCAACATCCACCAGAGATGCTTTGTCAAAGCCCTAAATCGGTGCAGAATTTGATTGTTCATCTCCTCCAAAAGCCTCTGTCATTCATTCGCAAGTGTTGTCATCAGTGGTTTGCTTATGGTAGAGGACATGCTTCCTGCTAGAGCAAGCTATTGAAGACAACAGAGGTCTAAAGGTATAAACAAGGATTAAATGCCTGACTCCTATTGACTTTTAGTGTAACCTACTGTTTAGTGTAACCAAGTGTTACACTCTGCACCTTTCAAATGTTTCCCTGTGGACCTCAATGCGCTGTTTTTCAACACATTTCTGAGATGTGTTTAGTCTTCTCCTAGAAATTGCTGTGCTATTTTTGCATATTCAGATCTCTGTATCTGTATCATTCCAGTTTGGAGAGGCCAACTGTTCCCTCTGTTTTCATATGAAGATAGAATGAATCAGTGTTACTTCCACCCGTATTGCTGTTCCCCCAAATGCTTTCACAGATGTAGTAAGAACATGGAGTTCTGCGGTCTATAATGGTAATACCCCAGACTGGGCTGCTTTCAAAAACCACCCTGTAGGAACCGTGCAGTTACAAGTAACTCAAGGCTGGTAGGAGTTATCACATGTTACATGAGGAAAGATCCCATGAGGGTGCTCAGGTGATAGCAAATCTCTATCAAGAAAAAAATTTCACAGAAGCAAATAGGCTTCCAAAGATCTGATTTGCATCCTTAGGGGAAGAAAGTGTCTCCAAGACTGGCCAGCCCAGTACTTATTAGATGACTGTAAGGAAACTCTACTAATTGGCATATCATCTCTTTTCAGTTTGCTGTGTACATTTTAGCTTGCTGTCAGGAAGGCTGGTACCACTCCATATATTCTTTTCTCCTCAGAAATATGCTAGAAATCTAGCATATACTCCTAAGTATAAGGAGACTGCTGATTTTATATCCAGCYTGCTGTGAGAATGAGTTCACATCACAGCATCACTGTGCATCACTTGTACTGGCTCAGCACAGGTATCAGTGTGAGCTCAGAATGGAACAACTAATTAAATCTACATTCCTGATGAGGGAGAAGATGAGGGAAGTACTGAAGATAACAAAGCACAGTGGCCTGGTGATGAAGATAGACGGACAGAAAGGTCTTCAGCTGGTAGACCTTTAACCTTTGCAAGCTTGGACATTTTTTTCTTGACATTTCAATAGCAATAACATCAATAACAGTTACGAATAAAGCAAAGAATAACAGTTAAGAATAAAATGAAGGCCACGTAAGCCTTCTCTATCTGTGAGACACTTAGGCTCCACCAGCTGTGCTGGCTTGCTTCCTACATCTGGGATCCAAAATGGGTAACAAGAAAACTCTGAGAGAACTATTTTAAGAACTCTGGCACCAAGCTGAGTGGGGAAAGAAAAAAAAAAAGAAAAAGAAAAAAAATCCCAACCCTCYACTGCTTTACTGAAATCAGTCTGTTGAAAGCATTTCTGTTTGGCTGCCACAGTTCGCCAAGCAGCCTAATGTGCCAGCTATTAGTACCCAGCAGAGAGCATGTTTGCAGCTATTCAGCAAAACTATCACATGTCCTTAGCCAAGGAAAGAGGGATCAGCTGCTGAACACTGGAGCTGATGAAGAGCAGAGCTATTAAAGCAAGCAATAAAAAAAAAAAACCCACAACCCAGAATGGAGACTGATTTTTATTATTATTTTTTTAACCTAATGGATGACATTTATAACTGGAAAGTATGAGTCAGAGTGTGCTGTGCCAGCATGGGGTCTTTATGATGTTTTCATCTTCTTGTTCTTCTTCTCTGGCTGGGACCATTCTATCATCTTGTTGATTTGTAAGCTTTAGGTTCCTTGCAGTGCTTAGGAGATGGGCGCACATGTGTGTTTGTGTGTGTGTGTAAGTAGTGACCATAGCTCAGTGAACTGGAAGAGCTAAACTACTCAGAAAATTTTTAGGGAGTAGTGAGACTACTTTACGGTGCTGGGACCTCTTAGATAAACTATTGCTGCCAAAGTGTTATTTCTGGCAAATGTGGCAGTGACGTGAGTGTGGGAGGCAACCACCCACTTGCTAGTGAGGACAAAATGGACACAGCTCTGTCTCCGTAACCACTAATCTCATCCAAAAAGCTTTAAAAACAGAGAACTGTTTGTCCTTTTGTAGCACATGAGCAAATAGAATCCATTTGCCACACAGCTTCTCTGTAATACCATATCTCTAGTATGTAACCGAGAAACAAAATCATACTACTTGTTGCGATAACATTAGAGTCTGGTTACCTCAGAAACAACACGCCTCATTCCAGATTCTGGTTCCAGAAAGTTCTCTTTACATTGCAATATCAGCCCTGCAGCATTTCCCAGAAAGAATACATTGAGGAACCCCTGGTATGGGAGAGTCCTGTCCTGACATAAAGCCAGCACTGTTTTACGGCAGCTTATCCTACCCTGCAACACCCTGTCACAGGATTCACGTTGGGACAAGCAAACTCCCGCTAGCAGAGTAARCCCCAAGACCCATGCAAGGCAACGTCACATAGCCACAGCTGCTGGGTCCCCCCACAGCTTCCCGAGGACGTGGGGAAGTGTGAGGCGCCCGCAGAGCCTTTGCCTCCCTTTTCCCACAGCTGATATGGGTCATGCTCAGCGCAGCTGAAAATTGAGCCCTCAGGCGGGGAGCTATAATGAATTCACTAGATTAGGCAATGAAAGCCAGTGTGAACAAAACAACCAGCTGGCTCAAGAATATCTTGCACTGGCGTAAAAATGCTACAGGAGTGGGGGAAATAAGCTTCAAAACTGTCCCCTTTCATTCCTCTGAAGATCATGCCTGTCTTTTCTCTTATATGCATTGTTATAGGCTACATATAGCTGTGAAACTGAAAAGAAATAAAGGTATTTTCATCCTCTATGTGTTGTTATATATTATAGTCATTAAAAACAGTAGACTGTGTCCTCATGAAAGAATGTGATGCACCTTGGTAAAAGTCTGTTCGTGGAGGAATTTTATCTGAAGCTCTGGGATGTCACTTTTTTTCTTTTTTTTTATTTTATAATGATTATTGGAATCCAACACAGTTGTTCATCTCTTTGTGGTTATTTTTTAATTCTGGACAATTAAAGTCTTTACAAATGTTTATAATCATTATTTCTAAAGAATTTGAAAAAGTAAAATAACACACATAGGGTAGCAGAATTCCAAAATCAGAAATTGAAAAGGTGTTTTACTTTTGTTACTGGAAGTGGAACAATAATTTCAGCATAGACTAGGGTGAGAGTAGACTCCAGTTTATTTCTTTGCTTTTGTCCCACGTCTAGGGTTGTGTTGAAACCCTATGCTTTAAAGTATTATTGTTTTTCCTTTAGCTGAGAGATGTCTATTCATATGTGAGCCAATCCACCCACACTCTTCCTGTGATTATCCTCAAGAAATTGGAAGAAAATTCCATACAATGTGCATACTCGATAGCACCACATTTACACTTCAAGCCTAGTTTCACTTGATTAATAGTTTCCCTTCCTTTCCAGTTCCCAAGAAATGTGTATTCCCATGAGGCGTTTTTGGAAAATGCATGGCAATTACTGGACTGGAGGAATCTCTCCTATGGATGCCACTCTTATCACAGAAAAGATGTAGGTAAAAACAGGCTCACATTTGGCATTTGAAGGAGTGAAAGGCAACACTTAGGAATTCCCGTGAGGCATCGCCCTTACAATCTCCTAAGGAAATCCATCGTAAAATACAGTATGTGCTGAGAACAGACTGGGCTACCTAAATATGGATTGCTTTTGGCTTCAGCTATTCAGAAATCCCCAGAACAGGTGCCAAATTAAGTCACCCTACTAGCTGCTTTCCATGGCTGAAGGTCAGTAATAGTTAACATGGAGAGGAATTTGGATAGCACATCTTGCAATTCAAGGGCACCGTGACTGCTCTAAAACACCAATGCATTCTTACCTCAGAAAACCTCAAGTGTAGAGCAGTTTAACTTTCCTTTGACATGGAAGCGGTTTACAGCTTATAAGGAAAACATATTAGTCTTCTGTATCAACGTTAATTTATGCCACATTTCCCATCTATTTATAACTCAAACATTCTAAATTAGAACTATTAGATGCAAATATAATATAATCTGACAGAAGGCAAAATATTCCATAAATCTGATTTGGAAAAGGGAAATATTCATTCATATATAGCTGACTAATGATTCTGCAGTTGCAATTTCAGGAACATGATTTTCTAAAAGAACTGCTGACAACCCATGTTAAACTTTGAAGATTAGTATGTTTAGCCATAATTTTGCTCCCATTTGAATCTTACTTTGTTGCCTGCTTGTTTCTTATTGCCTTCTTTGTTTCTTAGAACACTTGCATAAATAGAGAATTTTTTGTTTCTTGAAAGCTTTTTGATCTCCTTTTCATTTCCCACCTGCAATTATAACTCTTTCTTGGTGACATCACCCACTGGATGCAGTGAAAAGAATTCTGATAAATGGCTGAATAAAGAATTATTGACATCAAGTGGAAAATAGCCAGCTGGAACTGATGAACTCTCAAAAAGCCTGTTTGCATGCAAGAATCATAAATAAGAAAGAATACAATCAGAGAAATACAGAAAATACTCTATGCAAGCTGTGCAGTACAAAGTCAATGCACAGAATTGAAAATCTCACGAAGGTGGTTGGTAATACAAAGTTAAATATGCAACCTGGTTAGCTAGAGAATACTCAGAAGCATAAATACAACAACAGTGATATATTATTATACTTTATTTCAGTAAACAGTGAACTAGCACAGCCCTTGTAATTTCTTTTTCTTCCACATCTACTTAAATTCAGGCTGGGTGCACTTTTAAGGATATCTTTCTGCATARACGAATTTCATTCTCCAGTGAAACACACTGTAAGTGTATGGTAGGCCCACATTCCTACTGGTTTGCTATTTTGCCTTTTTCCTTATTCCTCAGACCATTAGTTGCATTATATCTAAGTCCAGACTCTGAGCAAGTATAAAACAGTATAACTCTCTGAATGTGAGTGGAGCTGCCTTTAAATTGTGCCAGTCAAGAATCTAGTACTTTTCTGAAACACGTGCTGGTATATACTGCTGCTTTTTTTTTTGTGTAAACTGGGGACCTTAAGCACAGACCTTAATCGTATTTACTACCTGGACATAGAAGTGCGGATTGCAACCCACTTCCCTCTTTTAGGCATGAAATATTCTTTAAAGGGAATTAAAAAGCAGTTGTTGCTCCTGGTCTCTGTCTACTCTGTTGCTTCATAATATTCACAGCATAAAACTGAAGGCAGGGAATATAGCATGTACCAGTAATCCTAGTTTTGGCCTCTTCTCTTGAAGGAATTGGAACAGAAGAAATTGTAGAGAGGAGTTTCTGTCAGTTTACACTT
Organism: Oceanodroma leucorhoa; assembly: GCA_030449065.1. Classification (NCBI taxonomy): domain Eukaryota; kingdom Metazoa; phylum Chordata; class Aves; order Procellariiformes; genus Oceanodroma; species Oceanodroma leucorhoa. Next base: position 854,256 of record JASVER010000153.1, on the reverse strand, counting down.
TTGCCAGAGTGGACAGTAGTTACCTATCTTAGTTTTGGTACTCTTTGTGTTCTGTCTAGACGGAATGTGATAGCTAACGCATATTCTGGAAAATCTTCAGGCTAACATGGAGTGCAGTTTAACTCACAGTCATAGATTATTATCATTATAGCAACCTTTTAGACAAACCTACTATGTCTTTGTTCACTGAATAATAAGATATAAAAAGTTACTGGACTTCAGAGCAGGTTGAAAGAATGTGGTACATCATAGAGATTCAGTAATAACCCCTAAAAGAGTAACAACAGGCATATACAGTCTTGCAGTCAGAGTTGGTTTGTGTCCACAGTGACAATGGTATTTCCCATAAWGCCTATACAAGCGCTGTGTACTAATAAGCATGGATAATGTTAAGGCTTTCCACTGTACTTTGAACTTACACAGCTTATCACYTCATAGTAGAGATGATCCAAATACATTCTCTGGTTCAAAAGCAGCTGTTCTCTGGAACAACTTAATAGGTGCTCCTACTTCAAACCTAGTTACTGAAGTCTAGAAATATCTTTCATACACAGGTTATATCTGCTGTAAGGCCATCAAAGCTACGGTGGGTTTACACCATTGCAAAAGTGAAAGAAAATCAGGCACTGCATATCCTCTCACCCCCAAGGGTCTCTGTSTCTATCTGTTTGGAATGGCACTCTCGGGAAACCTGTGAGCTCTGCAGTGTGAACCAGCCAAGCCAGATTTGGTTTAAAGCAGACTTTTTGAGAGTTCAGGTAGACAGTGTATGTAAACAAGGTGGTGGAAACTGCTGCTAGGCTATCCCCAGTCTTCTGATTGTCTTACACACAGAGAGATGGAAATCAGAAAAAGATTTTAGAAACTCTCTCTGATTCCGAGAGACACATTTTACATATGACCCTTTAAAAAATGTCAGCAATACTGTATTTGCCTTTCTTGATCTTTGAATCAATACCTTCTGGCTGCATAAGATACTGGCAAATACATTTTGTATCCAAGCAGATTCTTTCAGAACTGTCACAAGTGACTTTTCACATGGAGCATCATTTATGTGACATTTACAGTTCTGGCAAAAGCAGGCACAGACATGCCTGTGAGTGCCAGTCTTTTCCCTCTGAGAGGACAAACCTCAGAGTGATTCTTTTACTGAAGAAGACAAACAGTTTGTTGCATAGTAGACTTTTATGTCATACATCTTATTTAAAATCATATAAGTAGTCACTAAAGGGAACACTGTGACCTCTTTGACTGCAGCCATCAATACAGTGATGTCACTTCGCTCCACTCTGCTTCATATTGTCCAGATGACACAGTTCCTCAGCTTTTTTCATGCTGGGTTGAGATCATTGCTTGAGTGAGAGGTAATTACCTGAAGCACATCTGAGAGAAGCTGAGTTTACTGGAAAATGCCCATATAATGGCTGGTGCAGAAACTAAGGCATGATTGTGGTTTGTCAGGCACAGTCATCTGAAGGTCTCACTTTAATTATTTGTGCTATTAGAGAAGATAATATTACTTCATTCCCCAGCACAGGGAAATGAAGCTATTTCACAAGTTGATGCAAACACAGGCAGTTAGCTGTAATAATTGGGTTCAGTCCTTCACTGTTACGCAATGATACACAGCTGTTTTACCAGGTCAGAGAGTGCTTTTCTTTTTAGTTCACTGTTAAGGGTACTTTATAATCTCTGTATTAGTTTTCCTGAAAGGAACACATATCCATCATAAATGTTTTAGCAACGCATTCGGAAAACAGGCAGCACAGCTTGTCAGTTTTACAGACTATCATCGTCTGGTGCTGCTAGGGCAGGATGAGGACTGAGTAAGTGCTCTTCCATTGAGAAACTGTCCAAGATCTCACTTCCCATAGCAATTTCAGTTAAAGTACCTCTTAACAGCTTAACGGAGTGGATGGTAGTAGAAATGAAGCCAAATTTTACAGCAGAGGCCTGTTCCAAAGACAAGCCAATTCAATAGTAGACTTCTCAGCAATTTCACAGTGATTTCTGGGATTTTACACTAGGCCTTCAACATTAATTTTTTTCTCACTGTAATATAGGAGAGTGAGGAGGCAAGACAGGCATTTCAAATGTATTTCTTTTTTGATTGGAAGGCCTTGTATCCAGTGACTGTATTTTTAGCATCTGCTAGTCAGGTATTGTCTTTTACCATTGTGTTAACCTGTACTACTGATACTTTCATTCCTTTGGTTTCTGTGAAAAGATGGAAATTTTCTATTAAAACAACAAATGTATGCTTGAGTATAAACAATGAAGACTGTTCTGCTAACTCACTTGAGTGTCAGTTTGTAAAGATAGCTAGATATCCAAAATTTTACAGTCTGGGTCGAGTTTGGGTAAACATCTGTGAGAGCAAACTTTCTTATCAGATTCCAGCACTTCCATTTGRCATCTCAGCTGGAAATACCAAAAGAAAAGCCTTTCTGTTAGAGCACGGTCATTTCCAGCTCTGGTCCCTGGTGGAAATCAGGGGTGCCAAAGTACTTTTGCTCATAAGGGGTTCAGTGTAAGTTCAGGTCCAAACATGCGCTAAAGTTTCTTCTGTGTTTCTTCCTTGAAGCCTGTGTGGGGGATTAATTTGTAAGTACTGTATTTTTATTTTAAACCCTAATTGTAAACCAGGAGGGCCTCTGCTTGCACAGATACTGCAATTTTTTTGTTGATGTAGCTCCGTTCAGTATCTACTCTTCCTAGGCCCGAGGTCAGCTCTTTAGGTGCTGTTTTAAGACAAGTAAATAACAATCCTTATTTTTCTTTGTAAAGTGGTTTCACATAAAAATGCTGTGTAACAGTAAAAATTATTCAGGATACTGCCTTTAAACCCTTTGATAAAGTTCATAAATATATTTTTCTATATCTTGGTTTCTTTCTTGCCCAAATGTCCAAAACAGCATGCTTTGCCAATTTGATATAGGTGTGCAGATAGACTGGCTGGGAAAGATAGCATGATTCTTTTAATATTTTCAGATTTGCCTCCAAATTAAAAATGTTGTTTACCTTTGAAAATACTGTGAAAGTTGCAACACCTGTAATTCTTTTAATCAGTTTTTCTCTTTAAAGTTTAAATTAAAGAATGAGTAAATCTCCCCGTTCTTCATTTTGATTAATTCCCATTCATTCCTAGTTCAGGACTTCATCTGAAAAATGGAGCACAGAAGAACTTTGTGTTCTCATATATAGGTGATATACTATAGCTCTCCCTTATGGCTGATCTGTGGAAAGTGTGCTCCTGTTGCCAGATTCCTAATACTATATCAGAATACTGTATTATTGATACTGTAGAGTATAACCATACGCAGTCATACACCAGCATAAGACAGGGACAGAAATATCCATAGGACAGCAGGCAACTTGAGTTGCAAAGCTGGATCTTATCTTAAATCCATTCTGGTTTAATTCTGATGCTTATGTCTGAAAAAAGGGGTTATCTCATTCTTCGGAGAAGTACTACAGCCCTGAGTAAAGTGAACCAAGATTTTCCTGCTGCTTGAAACAGGAGAGCTGAGGATGAGTGTTACCAGAAGGTCACCTAAGGTAACACAGCTGCTTTAGCTCGCTGTAGCATCTTTGCCTAGAAAGCAAGAGTGCTGGCTTACCTTCTGCCTGAAATTACATTTTTTGCTGGGTGTATTTTCTTGAATTGAGAAAAATGTGTGGATTGTACCTGTGAGTTGTCTGTACTGTGGAAGAGTGTGGAAATTGGCAATGATCCAGCAACCAAAGTCACTAACACAGTTATTGTAGCATTTCTCATTTCTTCCTGTGGATTTCCTCTTCTTGAATAAGGAAGACAACAGTATTTGAACATCAGCAGCATCAAGAGATGTGTTCAATATGGGCTGTACACTGCTGTGCTTATAATCCTTCACCTAAACTGTGAGCTGGGAAAGGGACAGACTCTTTCCTGTCCCTTACCATCCATTTGACTCGCTCAAGGGCAAATTTATTTTAAAAGCAGTTGATTACCTGTCTGGAATAAGTGAACTTCAGAGAAGGCCAAGGAAACAGAGCTGAAACACGTATCTGTTCAAATCACAGTGCCAAGTTTGTGAAATTATGCATTTTTCCTGTATAAAGTATATTTTTTCTCCAGAAGTTAATTAATTTATATTTATGTTTCATAATATGTTCCTTCTGTTACTAACATTATAGCCTACTGCACAATACGCACATCACGTGTTTCTTCTTTTTGCAGACTTTCAAACAACTGTAGCGTGACACTAGCTGTTTAACAAGACAGAGCACATACTACCCATTGCTAATCCTTCTTCAAAGCGCCAGTTGAATTAACATAAGCTTTAAGTGGGCGTTATGTATTCATTTGCACATTTTCTGCTGCTGCTTATGACTGGTTTAGCTGCAGTCTGCTACACATGAAAGGACTACTGCACCTGTACAGAGCCTTATAGAAGTGGCAGCTCCAGGTATCTCTGCATAAACTCATGCAACACACTGCAGGTCATTAGTTTTAAATGTTTGGGGGCAGAGAGATACAAATCTCTTTCTCCCTCTTTCTCTACCCACAGTCTCACCCACCACCAGCTCTAGACAAACACATTAAATTGGCACTCTCTAAAACCTACCTCATTATCATGAGTCATGTTTCAGTTTATTGTCCTTTTTCTCTGCTATTATTCAGGTGAGATATTTGTTTAAAATATACACAGGATACAGTGGTCATAAAAGAGGGGGCTTTTTGCATCTACCTCAGAAGACTGAACCTGGTAAAATGCAAAGAATTGCAGTGCTTGCTTTTTCACACATCCCTACTGCAGAATCCCCAGCCTGAAGGACTCTATGCATAACCCCTCTGCTGAGCATGCTGAAATAACTTTATTAAACTTGGAAAGAATAAGATGAAACCAACAGTATCATTCTCTGCTATTACGTAGACAAGATTTGAAGTCAGATTTTTTGCAGAAGTTCCTGTGATAGCTCACAACTACTGCTTGTTTCCTTTTTTCTGGATAAGCACCATTTGCAGAAAAAAATCAGTACTGTGGCTCCCTGAATTCAGATTAAATCAGGCAATATATGCTATTTCTAGTTCTGGAAAATATGATCTTCTTCTCTTGCCTTCTGCTTAGAAATTACTTTGCATGCCTTTTTTTCCACAGAGCATATTAGCACATTACATTTTTTGGTTGATGTATGCAGTGGTAATTTCCAAGACCACATAGGAACAAAAGCAAATTGTGTACTCTTTGTTTTGATGGCTTATCCAGTCACTGCACAGCAAGGGTAGAACTCATTCATGAATTGCTCTTCATTTTGTATCAGTTACCACTATGACCACTCTGTGCAAGTTGCTTTACACACAGAACTGTAGAGGCATGTTTAATCTCTTATCTCACTGAGATCACTTCATAAAGCAATGCATGAAGGGGATTACATAAAAATGTGGTTTGTTTTTTTTTCTGGCCTACATTTTAGATGGTATATGTCAGGACAGCTTAGGCATTTTATAATAACACTTCTGCATACACTTTCACTTTGAAACATCCTTTTCTACAGCCTGTGGTTGGTATGTGTGAAAACTTGTGGACTGTATCACTGAAAGCATGTCAAATATTGAATGTCGTGAAAGGCAGCAGAGCTATTCCAAGGGCAGATGGCTAAAAGTTAGACTGTGACCAACAGTGTATTAGGCTCTACTGTAAGGTAATGAATCTTTTTAATATCTCCAAATAATGACATAGCACAAAGTGTCTTACTTCCTCCACTCTTTTTGGTAGCACTGATTTACTGAGTCAGGCTGTAGTTGTGAGAGATGATAGGAAKGGTGGCTGACAAACTGCAGAAACCGCTGTAAGAACTGAGACAAGAGGGCCGATGTCCGTGTTTCAAAGATAGCAATTATCTGTATGAAATCTATCTCTGGACATGCTCACTTTCCATTGCAAATCACACCTTACGAATTGTTCCTTTTGCTTCTTGGCTAGTTTCCCGCCACTAACAGGTTCCTATTTATGAACCCTACGTGTTAAAGAAAACTATTAATATTTGAGTCTCACTTTGAAATGCATCCGTTAGAGATAAGTAACTTGTTTATATTCCCACACACTTCTTTTTTTCACATTATTGGCTACTTAGATTAATGACATATTTGTCCCTGAATATTATTTTAAATAATCCCAGCAGAAATGGCTTGGATGCAGTAACTGAATGGTGAATTGACAGGTTGCTTTTCAGCTGTAGGTGAAATGTTCCTGTTGTCACATATGCTGTTTGACATTCTGAAAACTGTCTTTTGAAACAAATATTTCCCAACAGAGAAAGACAAAAAATAATTTCACATGCTAAAACTTTTACTTGAACCAGAGGGGTGCCACACTAAAAATATTATTAAGAGATTTTTTTCTTTCTTGTTTTTATTTTTTTTCACGTTAAATTGTACATTTTTTGAKTTCCTAATATGGGACACAGCGCATCAATTCTCATCAAGCCTTTGACATGGGATGGTATTCATCTTAACAGTTTTTACCCGTAAAATATGCAAACATTTAATCTAAGCTAATCAAGCTGGTTCCATTTGCAGCTGAAACACCTCCATACCATCCTAATACAAGTGTCTTGGGCTGGTGGGATGAATGGCCCTCTCGAGATGCCTACCTCTCAGTTAAGTGCAGATGGAGCCTAGAYGACCATGCCAGATTTGATGTCATATCTAATTTTTAGATGACTAAAGTTCGATGAGGTGAATTGCATGTGAATGCAACACAGTATGAACTTACGATGTTTTTATTCAGGAGAAATTCCATCATTAATTGCAATATAGAAGAAAATAAAATAAATTAGATATAGATAACAAAACATTTTGCTATTATATTGTACTGCAGTATGACTTAATGTGAAATAAGGCAACAATGAAGGAAAGAGGGCTGAATAACCAGATAAATTACCAGTCTCCTCAAGAGAGTGAGAGGGCTCTCATACCCTGCACTGTTCCCTAGGTAGAATAATGATCCACATTTCACTCCCATTCTTCCCTCTGGGGGTTTGGGCAGTAAAAGCAGTAAAAGAAGAAAGTTGTCCTTTAGGAAGATAGGATATTCCAGGACAACAGGACAAATTTAGAGGACAATAAAGGTGAGAAATTATGGGAAATTGGTCTTTCTTTGAGTTCAATTAAAAAAAAAAACCAAGCCCACCCCAGTACAATTTTTTTTTAAATGTCTCTGAACTGGATTATACATATTTTTGTCAAATGGTGGTTCCTGATGAAAATGATTTCAGCATTAATTTGCTGTGTGGTTTTTTTATAGTGTATTTGGTAAACTCATCTACAAAAACATTTTTCTTATTCAAGAACACCACTGCATGTAAAATACAAACTGTCATGTTATGAAATAAGAGGAAAATATGAAAACCCAAACACTGTGGTGTTATTAACAAATCCACATTTAAATAGCTACATCCCATCCACTTACTTTCACTGTAAGTTCAGCCATGTGATTCCTGTGTTTACTAATTATTTCTATAGAAATGCTATGTATCATTAAGCAGCTGTAATGACTGGAGAGAGTGGCATTACAGTGATGGAGCATGATCATACATTTGTATATAGGAGAGGTGTTTTGGCAATAATTTTGCATCAGATATAAATATCAGAGAAAATTATTGCACTTTGGGGACTTTATGTTACTTTTTTTCTCCAGAAAACTAAGAAAATTCTTTTGAAAAACTGTCATGTACTGGTGTCATGTACTCAGAGCTTCCACTGGCCTCTGGAGGAACCATTTTACGGCTCAGCACCTCTGAAAATGAGACTATAGAAAACTGTATTGAAAAATCTAATGTAAATAATACTGACTGAAAAGCAAAGACATTTTGAAGCCAAACATTTTGTTTAATATATCAGTCATTGTAAATAATAACAACCTCTGTATTTAACTTTTGGTGGCATTTGCACTTTACACAAAACAAATGACATTACTAAATTAGCTAGTTTGAACAGTCATACTTGTTAAAAGAGTTAACCCTGTGAGCGCTTGCTGAAAAGCCAGCCTGAAGCTTTTCCAACACATTCCTTGTGTTAATGAACTATGGCTACAGAGGGACTTACTGTCATTTGGATATGTAGTTCCACCAGGGTCAGTGGACAACCCAGAGAATCACTATTCATTAATATGGGCATAGGTTTCTGGTTTGTTCCTAAATAACAATGCTTCAGAATGGTAAGGGGGGCGGAAAAAGACCTTGTAAATACATAAAGCAATAGTACACTCATTAAAACTAAAAGTGTTCTAAATAGAAGCAATTCTATTGAATTCAGCAGAATTGCTATCCCAGAATGCCGATCTTCAAAGCCACATGGGGATTTTGTCTGTAAACTTCCCATTAACTTTGATGTGAAAATTTCTGATGATGATTATTACTGTTTTCCTTTTGTTCAAATGATTCACTTAATTTTTTTAACGGAAGAGTTACTTTCTCTTAAATGTGCTTCTCTGGCAAGCTCATAGCATTAGCCCTMCTTCAACAAATGTTTAAGATAATTACAGACAAGACAGAGCATTAGAAGCAATGATAGACAGAGAACTACAGCTTCTCAGCTCTAGCTGGTTTGACATTTGAGAGATCTGAAAGGCTGGCAGTGATGTGGGAAGGTAGCGCCAAGACAACAGGTTTGACCCAAGGGTATAGTTCAGACTATGGCATAAGGAGCAGCTGTTACACCAACTTGCTCGAAGTCTCACCATGTCATTCTTGTACCTGCTAAACTGCAGAGGTCCATCAGTTATAACTCCTTKGCAAAGTCCCATAGTAAAGAATGGTCAAAGGGGTAAAAAATGGGGGAATTACAGGCTATTTTTGCAATTAAGGTCCAAATAGTGCTCCCTTTATTTTACTTCTAACTGAACAAATTTGAATGTAAGGTTAAATATTATTTTTAAATGCTACCTCTATCTTGCTATTTAGAAGCAGTCTTGTATCCTCACACAGGCATTTGCATGTGTATGGATAGATGCCCTGAGGCATTTTTAATAAGCATATACAGGTAAATTTTTAAAAACCTCAGAGGCTCACCTCTTCTGCTAAAAACATTGATTAGGTCTTCAACACCTCTTTGTGAAGCAAAGGAGATTATTGTAACAAATGCATTCAGCTGAGAGCAAAACCAGTGAGACTAGATATAATTATCTGGGCTCAGAGTCTAAACCCTTGATTTTAGCTTTTTTTGGCCTTGAGAATGTTATATTTCTGAAAAAAGAAGACAAAACAGCATGATTTTCTTTATTTAAAAGTTTCAGTCTCCGCTTGATGTGATTATAGTAATGCACAGTCTACAGCAAAATTGCCATCTGTGCAGAAAAGACTCATTATGAAAGGCATGTGAAAAAAGAAATATATCATTATTAATTTGATATTGTTTCCATCAGTGCTTCTTGGATATTAAGGTATAAATAAGTTAGGTATGGTCATTCACTTCAAATGTTCACACTTTTGGGGATAGCTAAGATATTTAAAAGCTCAGTACTGTCTATTCAGCAACAGATGCCAAGATTTTTTTAAATTAAAGACTTCTGTTGATATACAATCTTTTTTTCTCATTTTATTAACATCACATTGATTGATTTTTTGCACGTGACTAAAAAAATCTCAGCTTGGAAACTTGGGGAAATAATGTGTGACATTTACATAGAGTCTGCTTCTATCGCAAAAAGCTTTTTTGGCTTTTCACGTCCAATCTGGATTAAAGTCAGAGCAGAGACAAGTTTGGGGAGATGGCATATTTCATATTCCTTCTTCTCTAGAAGAAGCTGACCAAGTCCACCTGGGTTCTTTGGCAATCCTTAATGACAKCAGTCCTGGTAGAGAGAACATATAGGAGATGATCATGCAGTAAGGCTTTTGAACATGACAGCTTGTACTTACTTCTTAAAAAAAAGAAAGAAAGAATGTTTTCTTCAGAAATGCTTAGTGCTAATGGAATATGCCCCTGTTCTGTCAGAGTGCAGCATTGCTTGCATTGGGGTCCCTTTTTCTTAACATACACTGGTATAAAATACTTTCCAAAATATCATCTATTTTAAAGCTGTTGCCTTCTTTTCTGTTCTCCAGTGAAGCTTATATAATAACTTCCTGTTAAAGACAAAAGCCAATAGCATCATTATTCTTCCCACATGAATCTTTCCTTTTTTGATTTACTAGAAAAAAGTTGTGGCTTGGTGTTCCTCTTAATGTGGGAATGTTTTTGAAAATACATATTAAAATGTAAATTTTAGTGTTTTCAATAAATGCTGAAATATGAGCAAAAGTATTTTCTGTTGATACACCCTAAGAATGC
>JASVER010000153.1:684021-843896 GCA_030449065.1 Oceanodroma leucorhoa | reverse complement strand
TTAATATGTGCTTGACTTCACTCATTTTGCCGCAAAAACAATGACAATGTTCATGTACCAATTTTTGTTTATGGCTTGCTTTTTGTATTCCTGGCTCAGGAATTAGTATTTCCTTAAATCACAAGCAATCCCTTTTGTTACTGCAAACTGGGCATTTAATAAATAAGTAATATTTGGTTTATTCTGCATTGCTCTAACAGTCCAGCTGATGCTCTAGAAACAGTCACTGTATATACTAGTCACTGGACAGCAAAACTCAGCAGACTTTACCCATGGCCATCAGTCTATGATCTCTTCCTAGTTTTTGCTGCCTTAATTTTAATTTTTGTTTTGTTTTCAGTTCCACCATAAATACTAATGGAAATTTCCTTGCCTATGTACATATTTTATATTAGACTATCATTTAATAAACTCAAAAATGTCAGGATTCTGAACCTGAACTGAAAATGAYATTGAAAGGCCATTCTTTCCTTAAACCAAATGTGAAGCCCCATGCAACGCTACAGGCTTGGAGAAGAGTGGCTGGAAAGCTGCCCGGYGGAAAAGGACCTGGGGGTGCTGGCTGACAGCCGGCTGAACATGAGCCGGCAGTGTGCCCAGGTGGCCAAGAAGGCCAATGGCACCCTGCCCTGAGTCAGGAATAGTGTGGCCAGCAGTAGGGAGGTGATYGACCCCCTGAACTCAGCACTGGTGAGGCTGCACCTCGAATACTGTGTTCAGTTTTGGGCCCCTCACTACAAGAAGGACATTGAGGTGCTAGAGCGTGTCCAGAAAAGGGCAACGAAGCTGGTGAAGGGTCTAGAGAGCAAGAGGACCAAGGAGAATGAACAACAAATTGTGGGAGAACGATCCGAAACACCTTGTAGGATGTACTCAGAAAAAGTGATGAGGGAACTGAGACAGGAAAATACATGTGAGAGTATTTGCTGCCATTTGCCTAAACCTTCCCCTTTGCCTAAGGCTATGTGGATCCTGTTGAAGAGTACCCAGCAGAGCACATGGGAGAGTGCCCTGTTGCAGGGAGATCAAACAGTACTCTACTGGTGGACAGAATGGTGTAACGGGGTGGTGTAGTGGGGCACCGCAGTGACTCAGACAAGCAGACCGCATAGAGGCAGCGATGTAGCCCTGCCTTTTGGCGGAGAGAACTGCCAGCTGTGCAGGTGAGCCCCTTCTTGCCTCTCTACTTCACCACAACAATGCGAGTAGGTCCAGGCTCCCCATTCAATGACTTGAAGAGAGCTGTTCACGTCTTGCTCGGGTTTAAATCAGTGCAAGACCACTGACTTAGAAGAAATTGTTCCTAAATGAATTCAACACAGGTGAAAGAAGGATTAGTTCATGATCTTGTCCATAGCAAATCATGGCAGCAGAGCCCATGAGAGGGACTTTTCATTCACTTTCCCTTTAACAAACTTCTCAATGCTTCTTTTTATTGTTACATTGTCTTCTTCTGCAGCCAGTGGATAAGATGGCAGAATTCCCGCTCATTTAAGTATTGTGTAAAATAATCTTTTCTTGAGCACCAGAAAGCTTTTTCTCCTGCTGTACTATACCTGTCTGCAATTTTCTAATTTTGAGTATTTGTTAGAAATGCTTTTACATCATCTGGCAAGGTAACAATAGAACAATCCTATCTACAGTAGAAGGAAATGTTCTCTTCAAAAGCATTATGCAAAAACAAAAGGGAAATAAACATTAAAATAAAGCACTTAAAAATATGCTACAGAGTCCTTAATGTGTCTTTCCATCATTTGAAGATGATGTGAGATAATTATTAAAAAAACCCAAATAATATATTCCTAGGCAGATCATTACAGCCTCTTAGGACTTGTCTGATGTATTTACATAACTATCATAATAGTTATCCTGCCTTTTCCTGTCTGTTGTTATATAAGTTCATCTACATTAGTTTTAATACTGATGATACTCAAAATAGTTGCCTTGGTTATTCTCATTACACTTCCCTGCCTTAACTGGTGGGCACCAACACATGAACCAAATGCTCAAGGACATGCRAATTCTCTCTTTTGCATCTTATATTGTTTTTATAAAAAGATAAAATTGATTTTCAGAGACCACATGCTATTACAGTAAAGCTTCATCTCAAAGAATTGCAGTATAGTTGAATGGAGCAACCACAGTTATTCTCTGATAGGGAGCTCCCTTCTGATAGGGACAGGTAATGTTATGGTTTTCCAAACTCCAGGCACTCAAAAATCATGGATTAAGTCCATCTTCAACACATCCAAATTATTAATTAAAAAATACCAACATAATTATTTTTTTTATTTTCCTCTTGGGTTTTGAGGCTATATGTATGCTCATAGCACACTTTCAAACTATTCTTTTCAGCCAAGAGTGGTTTTTTTTAGTTTTTAACTAAAAACTGGAATTATGTTTTTGCTCCTCATCTCCAAGAGCTGAGGTTTATGAAAATGCATTAAGGAGAAGAAGGCCCCAGATTAATTGCAGAAGCTGGGAACACACATGTAAGAAAACCATGCAAGATGTAACATGTATTTCTATACTACAAAATAAAACTGTGGCACCAAGAAAATTATGCAGAATTTAAAGAATGAAAGTTAGATATTGCTAGCTGATCTTTAAAAGGAGTTGTACAAACATTCAAAGTGCCAGTGTTTGACTGTTCAATTTTAAAAAAGCAGTAAGAAATATGTTTCTTATTTCACTGCCTCTTGCTATTCATACAGGCTAATTTCTCACTCTGCCAGTGGCTCATTTCTTCAATTACAGGACGTACCTTCATTATTGTTGATGTATTATATTAAACAGTAAGTGTCTTATGTTAATATTCAGAAACTTGTGGTTGCCAGGCACCCTTCTTAAAGAAAAAAACTAGAATTTTCTTTTTAATTAAACAGTTGTCTTCAATATGAATAGTTGTCATAAGCTACTGCCATTACCCAAGGGGTAATATTTCCAAAGATCATTATGGAATTATTCAATAAGAAATCCCACACCCGTGTTTATTGAATAGTATATGGAATACATAAAAGCAGCCAAACTGTCAAGTAGACAGTTCTCTAGTGTGGCCCTCAAAGAGAGAAATTGTGTAATAGTACTGCAGAAACTTTGGGGAGTTTCTACAGTTTCCCATTGTATTCTGTGAAGAAATGAGACAACCACCTTTATCACTTGTATCATCTGCTCTTATTACCGTAATACTCATCTTTTGCCCTCAGTTTTTCCATGGTGTCTGTTGCAGACATTTGACTCATCTCATTAACTGGTCTGTAATAGTTTGATGAGGAAATGATGTTACTGGAGAAATCTAGGCAGCTCTYAGCGAGAGGCAGTGGCAAAGGCAGAGTGGGTACCGCCTCTTGCTATGAATCCAGAAGCTTGGAGTTGAGCCATGTGTCCTGTAGTGAGGGCAGCAGTGAGGGCTGTCCTCAAGTGACCCAGCGTGGAAAGGGGATAATCTGGATTAGGTAGCTCAGGGTAGCTGGAAAGGCAACTGCCTTGTCACTCCCTTGTGCATCACTGACTACACAACAGATACTGGTTCATGCTGTTAACCACACTTGATCACTTGCAAAGTCTTGGTCAAAGTGGACAGATCTCAGTGTCTGGTCTTAATCAGTGCCTTTGGGACATTTCTTAAAAATCTGAAATATGAATCTTGACTGTGAACTTCGCAGTGTGTAAAAATTTTCCCTGGGTGTTTTACTAAAACAGAGAGCTCATCAAAAATGTGCCCAGCTTCACATGTTTAAGCCTGGGAAAATAGTGGGAAGGTATTTCACTGTGTTTTCCTCTCTTTTTCCCAGTTCTTCTTTGGGTACTGCAGTAATACGCAATGAAATAATGATCTTACAGAGATATTGTGTCTTGGAAAAAAAAAAMCACAACCAAAGAATGCTTTTTAACAATGGGATTCATTATTTAATCAAAGCAAAACTAATGTGACAGTGTCTCCAAAGGTGATTCAGTTCATCCTAAAATAAATACCTAAGACAAGTGGGATAAATTGCCCTCTAGATATAACATTCTTTTCCCATTGCCTCCTGAGGGAGCCCAGATGACTAGGTTAKTTTATGTGCCTAATTTCAAACAGGCTAAAATTAAGTCAGCAGAATACTACCCTGGATGGTTGTGTTATAAAGATCATCTCTTTGACATCTCATTGTATTCAGTACAGCATTGGCACTAGAAGGAACCTTGAGTTCAGTTTGATGATGGAAAACCAGTCCTACTGTAAACCTAAAAAAGGTCTGTAAATTATGCAAAATGCTGTAAGACAAACAAACAAACAAAAGCTCCCACCATTTCTCTTGTCTTCAGAAGACTAAAAAGGCTTGTCTGTTTTATAAAGGTTTAATATTTTATGCGAGTACATTTAATTGTCCCGGTGCTTCTCTTTGTCTGTTTTTCTCAGGATTTTACCTGAAAATCACCCAAATGGACAACTGGGCAGAAAAATGTATTTGGCAGGAAACTGTGGATTGTCAGAGAGCTGCCAGAGCTCTTGACAAAGAAAMCCAAACAAAAATGGAGGAAAATATAAGAGACAGGAATGTCAACTCCTGCTGCTCCTTCACCAAGATTATTACCATTAGAAAGACCACTTTCCAACACAGCAATGAGGGAAATAGAGCTGAAATATATGATGCTTCATCTAAAAAGAACAAAAGACTTCAGATGCTGTTAAGAAACATGTGTGATAACTTAAGAAAGATTAAAAAACTGCTTTCATAATATAGTTTTCATTATGTAAAGATATAAAGTCATCAYGAGACAGTTCCTACCTTAACTCTAAGTGAAGAAGAAATAAAGAGAATTTAAACAGAACCATAAAAGTGTCTTGGACTGCCTGTAAAAATATCATAGATTAAATTGCTATAGAATTTCTTACCCTTTCACGTGCCTGTTTAGACACTGAAGAAATCCCTAACGTGGGAAAGTATTTGTAGCTCTTCTGTAAGACAGAAGATGAGGTATCTACACTACATTTAAAATTTTGTATTTCTAGATATGTTTCTTCCACCAGTTAGACTAAGAGAGAATATTGACCAGCATCTGAATAGACATGAGCAATGTAGGAAAGAGTAGTTCTCTGCAAACTCCATTTCCCACCTTACATTACGTATTCTTATTTCTTAGTCTCTGTTCCTTAATGTCTGCTGCAGAAGCGTTAGAGTGATTGAAGGAATTCATTTGCACTTCGAAAATATGAATTTACTTCCCAGATCTGCCAGCAATTTCTCTGTGTAAACACGAGCAAACCATCTAAGAGCTGAAGTTCAGATACATTAAACTTTCATAAGTCTTCAAAGCACAGTTCTGAAGACCTTGGGACAGTTTGGTTGTATAGGACATGCTCAGGACAATCATTCTTTCCCCACTTCATGTAGATAGATAAATATTTGCATGGTTCTTGAATGCTTTAGGAAGTGTCCAACACTAAATAAAAGCTACGCGTCTATCTGGTGATAATGTGGGTCATGCAGTCTGGCTCTTTTTCAAGACAAACCATAATAAACACAAGAGTGATTGACAAAAAAATGTTTCTTTATTACATATGCTAAAATTATCAGAGGTTTGTTCTTGTTTTGACATCAGTAAGATAGTACATATCTCTGTAGCTGGCAGTAAATATAATAAATGGTCAAAATAAGTTTTCCTGCATTTTCTTTTCCTTTTAGGATTGATTTAAAATTAACCTTTCTTCCCACATCAGCCTAAGAATCAGTTGTAACATTTAGCCAAGTAAAGTCAAAAAGGAAGTTTAAAAGTATTAGTTCTTGGCACTAAATTTCATAAAGTTTTTAGAAGATATCAGAGAATGCATCCAATCTAACCTCAAAATGCATTTTAATTAAATATTTTTTTATACAAAATATGACATATCACCATGTACTTATCCTAGTAATAGACCTTCCTCAGAACCACAACTACTTCTAGTTATGACTACTGATATAAGATTATTTTTGGATTACAGCAACAAGAAGGATATTTATTTGATATTGATAAGGAAAATTTACTGATTTATGAAATATAAATCAACATAGAACATCACCCAGGAATTTTAATAAATGAATAAATGTCCTTTATTATTTTTTAAATTTGTGTTTCTTTAAGAAGACTTTCATATTTGTTCTGTGTCATCATAATAGGTTTGTCTGCCACATCTGTCCCTGAAGTTTTAATAACTTTTGAGCCTGTTAACTGATTTCAGACTAATTTGACACAGAGGTGGAAATTTCTGTGGAATAAAGAAATTCGTAAGTACATCATTAAAATCTGGCTGGGTAAAGGAGTAGGTGTCCTGATGAAAGGAAAATTACCGTATGAACTTATATCTGATTAGGTACCAAAAAATTAAACCAGGAAAGAGCCCTTAGAAGTCCCCTGATGCACGGAAGGATTCAGTCAAATTTAGCCCCTTCTTGATATCAGATTCAATTAATGATGATAATGATAAGCTCTGAGAAGAGAAACACTTGATTAGCCCCAGTGCTTATGGAACAATGCCTTTGWTTATTCAAATTTCTATGTGCTTACGCCCTGATAAGAGGACAGTAAAGTCAAGGCAAACACATTTCAGCTACCCTAGTTGGGGTACTGAATGTGTACCCATATGGCCTCTGCCTTTAAACTGTCACTGACTTCATACAGTTTTGGACTGAAACATCTCTTTTGATCAAAGTCATTTTTTTTTAATGATTTCTTCTTGCTTGAAGAAAGTTTTCTTTTTTCTTAACCTAGATTGTGTTAGAAATGCTGAAATTAAATGAAATAAGCTTTGAAGGCTCTTAAACCTTCATGAGATTACACTGGATTCTACACATGTATCAAATGTAATGGCCCAAGACATGCAGCAAGTCTGACTTGATTATTTAGAGAACTTTTAAGCTTTAAGCTTTACAATTTAGGAACTAAAAGTGGCCTTGACTGTGTCTTGCAAGTCATTAGTATAGAATACGCAAAAAAGCTCCATTCTTTTCTGATCGTAGAAGACTACAGATGGCACTTACTCCTAGATCCCTAACTTTTATTCTACTAAGCAAGGACCAGCTATCCACCTGGTTATGAGCAAATATAGGAAGATAATTTAAATGACCTTGGCACTCATGACGTGAGCCAGCTAGCACTTGTGTGCATTGGTAATGGAGATTAAAGCCTGTTTAACGTACACAAAAGAAAAGCAGGACGCTGTAGTTGAAGTGCCAGGAGTTAAAACACCCAAAATCGGGGCTGGAGTGTATCGTTCTTTAATAGTGCAACAGGCAAAATAATCTTAAATTACTTCAACCTGAATGAATACAGCCATTTGCGGGTAAGATATGCCAACTCCAACATTTGAATTAATTTTATTTCTTGATTCATCCCTACTTCAAGTAGTAAGGAAAATGTACAAATGTTTTTGAAAGTATCTGAACATTTTGCCTAATGTTACTTACTATAGTGAAAAGGTGACAAAAGTTATAATAGAAATCTGAAACTGTTGGCCATACATTCTGCAAGACCTACAATTCCTGTGAATGAGAATAAAAATGCATCAGATGAGTACATCTGAGCTGAGAACAGGAAGCAAATGGATAACAGTTTGTTTTGCTTTCTTTAATTAGATGGCCACACATACCTATATTTCATGAATTTTGCTTATTGATATTTTAAAAAATCAGGTTTTGGTAATATATATACATATACTTTTAATACATAATAAGTTATTCTTTTAAAAATATCCATATATTTTTAATTTTATATGTATTATTTATGTCTATATATACTTAAATAATATTACAAGATTATTTAATATAATAATTTATAATTTATAACTATAATACATACATACCTCACGCACTTTCGGCAGTCTTTAACTGGAGCACAGATGGTGAAGTACCTTTTATGTATTCCTTGGTTTTATGATACAGTTAGGTGTTGCCTGTTTCCTTCTCAGACTACACCACTTCTGCAGAGGAAACAATATTGCTTATCTCATAATCACCTTTGGTGGAGCCAAGCATGTACAGCAAACTCCAAAAGACCACTTTGGGTCAGTGAAGACAGTTTGTAGCAGTTTGTAAGGAACTTGTAGAGAAAGGCTTGGATGAAGTACTTGGAGGAAGCCTCAATCTTTTTGCTCAGAGCTCCGCTAACAGTAGTTAGAACATCCTTGTCAATAAGTAATAAAGAGATTATTTTTTTTAGAAGCACATAGCCCTTTCATGTCACTACCCAGCATATATGAAACATGGTGGCGAGGAGAAAAACTAGTGAGGATGACAACAAAACAAGTGAGTGCAGTTAACCGCAAAACAAACCAGCACTTAGAGTCCAAGTAGGTGACTCATATGATAGGAAATGAGGTAATTAACAGAAATAGAGCCCCAAACTGAGGACAGTGGAAAAAATGTTTGAATTCTGCCACCTCAAACTGAAAGAGTGTCTGTGGTGATAGTTTGTTTATCAGAAAGCAGAGAGTAATACAAGTGTTGAGAAACTTGTTAATATATGTAATTTTGCAAGCATTAAAAATTTCCTAATTTTTGGCAGGGCTATATCATGGAACTTGTGTCTCCAGGCTTTGGGGGACATCGGTCAGAGAAACAAATTTAAATCTCAAGAATAATTTGCAAATAACTAATGTAAGTGAGAGAGGGGGGCAGAATAAAAGTGGATGCTCAAAATGAAGGAATTCACAAGGCAGGACAGGGGCTGAAAGCTGAGGAAAGTAGGTGATATAGAGCAACATATATACTGCAGAAGGTAATATGGAAGTCTGAAGGAAGAAAAATCAGCTTCTGGACAAAAATATAAGAGTCCAAAAAATCCCACCCTCTCTCTACCCAATTAATTGCACAGCTTCTTCAGGAGGAAGAAAGTAACTGAGGAAGTCAAAACTGCACCTGGAGGGAAGGCTACTTGTGATGTGATTTGCACACCCCTTGCCAGACAGCTGTTGTGCTCGCTGTGGTGCAAAAGGAAAAAAAGGAGAACTGTCTTAGGTGTTGCCTGACAATGACTTTATGTTAWTTTTTTTTTTCTATTGAGGAAAAAGATGAAAAGAGTGAAAAAGTTTTAAATAGTCCTTTTTCTGATGAATGCAATAAAAGAACAAGGGAAAAAAGGTGAAAAAGTGGTTTTGAAGAAACAGCAGTTTTGAGAGAACAAGTCATGCTATAGCAAACATGAAAAAATATCGATAAGCACAGATATATCTGAAGTTTTGGAAGATAAGTTCAGGAAATACTGACCTGAAAAATAACTTAAGCTAACTGTTGCAGGCATGATAAAATTTGAGTAAGTACAAATGGAATTATAAGGGGGACACAAAGTATGTTAAGATCGCATGTATTTCTCAGAAATTATGATTAGTCTACAAATTCATTAGCAGTAGTGCTTATGTCTCCTTATTCTGTACAGAGCTAAGAGCAGTCTTTTGTGCTTAATAAATAGTTTGCAACAATAGTAACATGGTAGGTTCTGAAAGGATTTTTGCTTTCAATGGCATTTTTTTACAAGACCCGAACAACCAAAGTGATAGTTTAGTGATTGAGAGAGTTTAATTTTGTTTCTCTAGATATAGAGAAAAGCCACTTATTAAATAGCAGAACTGAAACTTCAACTGAAAAATAATGCAGGGAAGTCAGCAAGAGGGACGAAAACAAGTTCCTGTATTGGAATCACACCTCTAGCTAAGCCTATTATTTTGTATATATCATGCACATATAGATACAGATTTTAAGAGTTTAACTAGCTTTCTGTTTCAAACACCAACGGAAAAAGTTACTTAACATTCTTACTTTTGGAGCATGAGGTTGTAACGTATCCCTTGAGTTTGATTTTTTTGTAAAGTAGAAGGATGCTCTCGCGAATTCCACAGTTCTGTAGTTTATGGGTTTGTTTTAAAATGGCAATTGCCAGCAACTTTTTCATCCCACTTTCTTCATCCCATAATATATGTTTTTGTTTCTGCACAAATTAAATTATAATTCATAATTCTATCTCTGAATTAGCTTCCCACAGAGATCCTTATTATAACAAATGCGGTTGTTATAACTCATTTTAACAATTTAGTCTATAAATTGGTAGAAAGTACTTTACGTTTTTCTGTTAGTGAACAGAACTTATTTTTAAAGGGAATTAAATTATATGTACTGCATGCTGACTGGCTGATAAATTTTTGCATATCTGCCATTACAGTACATTAAGCATGTAATAATGCAGCAAATAGGAATGTTAACAGCAAACCTGAATGTGAATTTGAAAGAACTAAGACTGAAGAGAAAGAAATAATACTTTTGTGAAAAAAATTGGATTATGGTGACGTGTTAGTGTACGTGGAAAAGTATTCTAATAAATACTGAGATTTCAAAGAAAAACTGCTGCCAGAAGCGTTAAGAAACTGTCTTGTCACGGCATACAGTTCTTGCCCTGCAGGCAATTCTGAGTGATACGGCAGATATTAGGCTTTATTTATAGATAGATAGATAGACAGACAAATATATCTGTATTTTAAACTATTCTTTAAGACTGGACATTATTAAAATGGATAKTGTCTGTTTTCCCTCTCTTAGCAAACCCCTACGTTGTCAGGGAACAGCCAGGCAGAAGGCTGCTCCAGGGCTGGGGGGCTGGCGGGGCAGGCAGCCGCAAGAGTGCAGCCCTGCAGCACCTGCGCAAGGCGAGCGGGGCAGGGACGGTGGCAGTGGCTGGGGACAGCCACGGCCCGGCTGTCATCCTCAGGCCGCTCTTTCCCGGGAGATGGTGCGGGGCTGCTCGGAGGCACCGTCTCGGGGCACGGCAGCCAGCCCCCTTGGTGCGGAAGGAGGCTGCAGAGCCTGTTGGGGTGCTCGGAGTCCTGAGACGGGCAATCGCTTTCTCGTGTCTTTCCCCGCTTCTCTCTCTTCTAGTTTTCACAAAGCAGGGTTTTCTTTCTCTTATGTATAACTCTCACACACCACACTTTTTTCTTGCTGAACCTCTGTTTTGGCTTAAAGAAAAGTAGGGATCATGTGGCTTTGTTTTTTCACTTGTCAATACTACATTTCTCAGGAATTTCCATCATCTATATTGGCATCCTTGGGTTAAAGGAATGGAATATTTTGGAATAAATATTTGGAATATTCTTTTTTAGGAGGTAAAATGTCTTGTAAAGATGAGCATCAAACATTTATATGTCACTACCTTTTTGTGAACAAACAAAAAAACCTCGTGACTGTGACTGGGATCTGAGCACTCCAAAGTCAGAAGAATTTCCAATCCTAAAAATCCCTTTTTTGCATTCTCTAATTCTTTGCTCATGTAATTTGTTAAAATAGGATTGATAAGGATGAAGCAAATTCATGGCTTTTAGATCCTCAAATATCCAAATTGCTCTCTTATGAACAGAAACCTTGATATTATTTGTTAGTTCACAAATCTGTCAATGCTAGGATTATTTTTAAAGCAGGGATTACACAATGCCACTGTGATCATACCAAGCTCCTGTTTTTCTGAATARAAGTATTGGCAGTCTTCGTCAGCAGAAAGCCCGTATATCTAGGTGTCTTTACCAAAAATTGTTCATGTCATTTGGACAGGAATATTCCAAACTAAAAAAAGTAATTGAGTGATACCTTTTGGCATTCTTGTGAAAAGTACATTTTTGTTACCTCAGTAATTTTTGCTCTGATACCACCACAGAAGATCACTTGAAGGAGAATCTATTAATGTCTGAGTAATTTCGTCAAAGGTTGATTTAACACAACACAAGCAGTCTAGATTAGTCTCTCTGGCTTATGATGGAAACAAATTTCTCAAGGCTTTCTGGAATACAATGTGTAACAGAGTCCAAAGAGAGCAGCACAAAAATCTGTCAGTCAAAGCACATACAAATGCCATAAAACGTAATTCTTTTAGTGTAAATAACTCACTGAGTTCACCCGGTTTGAATCTGTTATTTTTTATGTAATCTGTAGCAATAAAAGCTGGGAAATAGCTAGTTTTTCAGGAACTTGCAGTCATCACTCAACTGTAAGTCTGACAGTCCACTGGAGGGGAGATTGGGTGTGGAACATTTAATTGCAACCATATCACTACTCATGACATTAAAAGTTCTTTTAAAGTCATTAAAATCATCGCCTGACAGCAATCTAGTATGCTTCCACTCTGCTCTCTAGGAATAGTAGGTTTCCATTTTAGACTATTTTGTTCAATTAGGCTGTGTAAAAAGTAGAACACCAGACAATAGAAACATTTTTCTTTTTAGGAGTGAGCTCTCAGTACATTTTGAAGAGATCAATGGCTGAGGGACCTAAAGTTACTTATGTTACACAATCTGAACCCCTGCTTCCCAAGTCCAGCATCCAGTGTTTTTTATTCGCTCTTTATTTAATACTCAGAATTAGACTGAATGCCATGTGTTCATGTAAAAGGTTCATACTATTATTTAAATGAATTGCTTCTTAGAGTGCACTAATTGTGAAATCACATCACTGTACCTCCAAATAGCTAAAATAGAAGCCACAAGGTAGGCATAAAAAGATATGTTATTTTAGACAAGACAGAAATGTTAATTAAGAACTCTTACATGCTGAAGTTGAGAGGAAATATCCTCACGCCCTATCCCCCTGAACAGGAGCAATTGTCCTGACAGATTTTTGAAAACTTTACCCAGAAACAGCATTGTACTAGCTATAAAAATTTTAATATCTCTATTTCCTTTCCCGGTATTAAGGGGTATTATATAGAGAATTAAATGGCATATTGCCTAGAAGTACTGAAAATCCAATCTCAATATATAGAAAATTACAAAAACAACGCATGCCAAATAAGTTATGCAAGTAGTTGTCTGGCTAAATTTCTCATAACCTAAACTAATTCTGTCCCAAGTTGCTTTCCAAATGGATATGATCTGGGGACCAAACTAGGTCTGCTCATGATAGATGGCAGTCATTTACCAATTACTTTTATTATTATTAATTAAATCTTTTGAAGTTTATGGCTTAAAATGTCCTTGTTCTTGCTTTTAGATCTGTATTAATTCAACTCAAGGTCAAAAGGAAAATGTGATTCTTCTATTCCACTTCAATTATAATAATAATTTTCCTGACTGACTGAGATATTGATTTTCCCATAGCTATTTGAAGGTAGCACATTTATATATATACATATATACACAGACATATACATCCGCAAACATACACACACACACATATATATATGTATTTGTATATACACATACACACACATGCAGAAACTGGGAGGATTTTTAAAAATAAAGTTTACTCAGTACTAATAAAGTGTACTAATAAATAATAAGTGTAATAAAGTGTACTAATAATAAAGTGTACTCAGTTTCTACTAAGGATCAATAAAACTTGGGCATGTGAAATCCAATTTGTACCTTTGAAAAATCTTYTCCATAAAGATCATCTTCAGAGTTAATATTCAATAGAATAATCCTGTAGTCTCGTTGATAGAAAGAAAAAGGGCTTAGATCTGCTTCAGCATTTATGCTGCAAAACTCCTACACCTTATTGGAAAAGAAAAATGAAACAAATTGTGTTCAATTTGCTGTATTTTCTCTTTTCTACATATAACAACAATACCTTTATCACTGATGTTCAAGTCTTTTAGCTTCCCATAATTTTGTCCTAATTGCATTAACACATCTTAAAACATTTAATAGAAGAGAAATCAGGGCATAAACATGACTATTAGGTCGTGGTTCTCTTACCATTTTTTAGAAGAGGAGAGAAAGGGGAGATATTTAGTGTTAATTAATTCATATTCTACTCTAAGAATAAAAAGTAAAACTATGGGAATAGATAAGGAGTCAATCTGTTATTTTTTTTCAATAGTAAATCACTATGAATTGCATTTTATAATGAAAATATAATACAATATGTAGTCATTTTGTGAGAACAGAGAAAGTGTTTAACAACAAAATATCTTTGCTAAAATATCTTGGTTTTCAGCCGAAAAATAAGCAATTATACTTTTCTGAAAAGGGAGGCAGTTCTTATCTGATGACTTCAACTACTAATCTCCTCTTGATACTGAAGTCTGGACATCTTTCTTCCAGAGAACAGTGTTCCTCAGTTGCCCAAGGTCAAAATGGCTTCTATCTACACCACAGAGTGTTCTCACAGTATTTTTCAATTCTTCCGTATGCACATGGCATTGTCCATCTGTCCAAATCTTCTAACTACTTCATGCCATCTCCTCTCGTTCAACTTGATCTTTCCTGCCCTCAATCCTCTTTTAGGTTTAATTTTTCCAAGTTTTTAAAATTCTTCTTTCTGCAGTTCCTCACTACTGTTTTCCTGTCACTCCTCTCTATTTCTTCTCCAATCTTTTCTATCCCTTCTTTAAAGCCAAACCAAGTTCCGGTCCCCTTGTAGGCAAACTTCTGTCCCCATCCACACAGTCTTCCTGTCCCTGCTTCCCACTTTTGCATAAAAAACTCTGTTATTGCCTCCAACCTACCACAGTCATGCTTCAATCCATGTTGATGACTCAACCTTTCTTGCTATGCCYTGACTTCATTTCAAGCATGTACAAGCTGTCTTGGTCTCTTCACTTCCTGGCTCTTGAATTTCCACTTGAATTTCTGCATCTGGCACTGAATCTGCACTTGTTTTCCCTTATGGAAAGCAGTATTTTTATCATACTGCTTTGTTTATCACACTTTCTTCTTATAGACTCCAATTTCTTTCCCAGCTTGTCATTTCTCCTGTTGCAGAATACCTGAGTCTTCTCTTCTGTTTTCCTTTGCTCCAAGCTGCTGTTAACCAGGCCAGACTAATCCCACCTAATTTTAGCTGTCTAAAAGCTAGCATACAGCCTGAGCTGTTCATCCTACTTTTTTTATTCTGAAGTTGAGAAGGAAAGATAGGCAGTTTCAGAGACTGATTCATGATGCTTACGTATCTCAGGTTGGGAGGACATCTGTAGAGGTGATTCCTTTTCTATATTAACTATCATAGGAGCTTACACAGCTAGACTAGATTACACAATTATTTTTAAATTGTTAAAATTAATCCTCCTAATAGATATTCCATTGTAGTTTCATCCCCTGACTTTTTCCCCTATGATCTCCTACACTTATTTGACATAGTTCTGTATAAAATAATATTTTAAATTTCTAAATTAATAATTTTAAAGAAATCAATGACTAATTTTTCATGAGTCAAATTCTGTTTCTGATAATATAATGGATTATCTTTTTTTATTTTACCATTATTGAAAACACCTTTTTGCTGTATTACCTTTGGCTTCTCACTGTTGTTACTGGGCTGGTGACTGGGATAGTTGAAAAGTGTATCTATCTGTCACATAATAAGGATGGTTTTAATTCAGCTTTGAATACACAGTTGCTAACCAGGAATAAAAAAAGTCCACCATTAATAGAAGAGTCTGGACAAATAAGACTAATCATTAGCATAAATTTACTGTGGTTCAGACTTGAGCAAAAAAAAAATAATGAAGGGAATCTAGCTGTCTTAGACATGACAAAAAAAAAAACCCCAAAACCCAAACAGCGGAAATCTCAGTTTGCTGATTATGTTAGATGTCTATAGATAAGAACAGTCCAGAATGTAGACAGATCAATCCAAAGACAGCTGGTACAGAACAGCAAAAGACAAAAAGTATATCATACTAAGTTTATGGTGAACCATCAAGCCAAACAAGCCAAAGTAGATATAAATTTTTGTAAAGAAGGAACAAAATTCTCTGAATCAGTGGACTGAGTAGTTTTACAGGGACATTAAATGGGCATATGTTGGGAGAGGAATTTTGAAACTATTCAGCAGGTTCGTGGAATGATCTGGGGATTTGATAGAGAAAGTAAAGGATGCAACAAAAGAATGTTTTCTTCTCTTCACTACAGAGTAACTGACAAAGGCTGAATGCAACTTGGGCAATGGTGACCCTGCATCACTGTGGTAGGAAGTAAAATAAGGCAAAAGTGTAATAAAACCAGCAGACTTAAGAAGACAGATTTCAATAAACTCTGAGGAATTGGAAAGTAATATCCCCCTCAGAGAAAGTCCAAGGCAAAAACAAGTAAAGGAGAGTTGACAGTTTCTTAAGGAAATAATATTAAGTATAATTCCCAGCTATATTTTAGGAACCAGATGGAGCAATCCCAGGATTGAAGATGGGTATTTTTCAGATGTTGTGGAGTGTGACTGAGGGTTCAGAAGATGGGAAAAGGGCAAACAGATCCACCTTTTTCTTTTTAAGAAGGAGCTGGGAAAATTATACAGAATCAGCTAAACTGTAATTCATTGAAAAATACTGYAACAAGTAATTAAGCAAACTATGTATAAACTAATAGAATGTATACACAGATAGAATTTGACAGGGAGATGAGTAACTCTCAATAAGCTTTTGTCAAAAAAATTTGACCGTTACTGTTTTAGTTAGAAGCACAACTAGTTTTGAATTTCTGCAATCTGTTACCGCATGGGTATAATATGTAGTGGTCAGAAAGACAGCTACATCTGCCATTGGACAATGTGGCATATTAACATGAATCACATTAAAAGTGACAATGTATTTATGTATATGAATTAATGGTTTTGTTCATTTCCTAATATTTACTGATCTACTCCCCAATACTATCAGCAGAACTGACACTATAAAGCATCTTTTTGATTATCTAAATAAATTGCCCATCAATCGATGAAAGGAAGTCAGACCTTTTTTTTACCAATCATATACACTCCCAGTACGTTGGCAAAGGCAGAGAGAGAAAGTTTATTGGGCTAATTTAGTTGAGAAAGAAATGACTGTTCTCAGGGTTGTCTTACACTTTATGAGCAAAAGCACTTGGAGTAGATAAATGTGTTTATCTTTGAATGCAAGAAAAACATGTGCATGAAAATTCCTTGCCTGTTAATGCAAGAAGTTAAGCATTTTGACTATAATCCACTGAAAGACAACTGGGAGGCACACACACATTTATATAGTAAACCAGAACAATTGAAAAAAAATAATATATATAGTCTAATAAAAGTTTGTATTACTGCCAAGAAGTAAGCGTTCATGCCAAAAATGTTCTGGAGCACAGTTGCCAAAAAAATGCTGAGAGCATTATGAAACACACTATATCTATACATAGAGAGGGCTTAGAGAAGAAAAAAAAGTATATTTATTCTTAGGATTCAAGATTATCAAACCATTACGGTTATTTTATGCACCATAAGCAAGGCTCTGAGCATGCTGGCAAGCATTCAACAAAGCATTCATGTTGCTTAAGGAGCATGTTGGTCCTTAAATTCAGGAGAAAGGCTCAAAAAAACTCATATTTAACTTGAGTGTTTGAGACAAGCTAAACATCCAAAATGACACAAAAACCTCCATGTGCTGTTGAACATGGCTTAATAACACTCCTGTCATTGCCAAGCCAACCCAGTCAGCTTCTGATGAAGGTGATTCGAGATGCACAGAGCAGGCATCCTGGGATCAGTCTTGAAAGAGATGAATAGTGTGTTGTCATTGCTGCCATGTGGCTTTCAAATGAGAAGCTCCATGAGGAAGCTGGAGGCCCTTAGGAAGCCTTCCTAGCCTGCAATTTCCAAAACAGTACTCTAACCACCAGGTTCTGGGGGCTGGATTATGAATTTTTAGCTTTCCTCTTGAGGTTAGTCAATTGAGTGGTCAAAAATATCAAGATTCAGGGATCCAGGAGGGGACCTGGAAACCAAAGGCCAGTGACAAGGCATGATGATTGGGAGATGGAGCTGCCATTTTCTGAGAAGAGACTAAAGGACTGGGGCTCTGCTTCAGAGCAGAGAAAGCTGAGGGATGACAGACTGAGCTTTAAAATTCATCAAGACAGAGGGTGAGGTGAATGCAGATCTGTTGTTTACCAAATCCCACAATACTGGAACCAGAGGGCACTCAATGACACTAGTAGGAGGTGAGCTTAAAATAGCTAGAAGAAAGTACTTCTTTACACAGCAGGTATCGAACTTTTGGAACTTGCTGCTACAGGAGGTTTTTTATGTTCATCTATGAAAAAGGATTTCAGACACATTCTCCTCCTTATTCCTTCTTGTGGGCTGGCTAAAGCGTCTYGGTGCTCAGACCCTCGTGACACATGATGCAGTAGCCTAACCTTCCTCTGTCTGATTGCTGCACGGCATCTTCAGCTCTTACCTTGACATTATGAATTCAGCGACTAGAAGTGTGCTTTTAACTTTGAAGCATTACAGCACTACCTGCCACAGTGCCTGACAGTTTTTGTTCAGTATCTGCCTTTTTGCTTATGAAAGTACACAAGGTACACAGTAATTTCTTTTCCAAGAAAGCAGTTTAGTTTATGTAGCGTTCTCAAGCTTCCCTGTGAAATAGCATGCAGCAAATATGCTCGCAACACTTGGGAAAGAGAGGTAAATCACAAATATGTGTGATAGGTGGCTTAATACAGGTGGCAGGAGAGAGAAATAACTAGAAATTGCGATTTGCAAGCTGGTCATTTTAGTAATGGTACTCTCACAGATTACAGCAAAACTAAATGGGAATTCCTCTTCTACGATTAATAAAGCATGAACTTCTGAGTGTAACR
Source organism: Oceanodroma leucorhoa (assembly GCA_030449065.1). Classification (NCBI taxonomy): domain Eukaryota; kingdom Metazoa; phylum Chordata; class Aves; order Procellariiformes; genus Oceanodroma; species Oceanodroma leucorhoa. Next base: position 825,364 of record JASVER010000153.1, on the reverse strand, counting down.
CCTTCTGCTTTTAATGGGGTGTGAAGTTTATGGTTAACTTTCTTCATTACTTCTCCCTTTATCACAATATACATTGAAGAGAGAATATAGCTTCAAACTTTTTTGGCCTGCAAGCAGGAGAGGAAAAGTGTCCTCTGAACTGATTTTGTTTCTTCATTATTGCTGATCCTAAACGTACAAATCAGTGAGACAGACCCAAGGTGAAGAAGTTTATATTCATTTTCACAAAGCAAGCAATATTCCTTATTCTTATATCTTTTTCATAATTAATCATTGTTATCACAATTTCAATTATGATTTTCAATTGTTGTTATGATCAAACATCTTGGAATTAAGGTCAATAATAAACATCAGAATAAAAATAATTATGATGGTAGTGTCACGATATCTTAAATTCCAATTTCAATTTTAATCAGCCCTTTAAAAAAATCTACATTGATTTTAATGGCTGAAGAAGGACAACGAGAGGACTCAAGTATTCTGCACAGTGAAGAAATAATTAAGTAATAATGAAAATAGTAGGATTGAAACCAATAGTTCTTTCTTCTACAAAGCCCTGACTAGTAACATGGTGCTGGCTCCCTTCATTTCCAGCTGCTAGATTTCACTAAAAGAAGCTAAAAATAAATTCAATGCTTTCCTAAAATGACTTTCTCATGTAAGCAAGTGCTGCAGTTGCCATAGGGATGTTATAACATCACAAATGTGAAGCAGTTCACATAGTGGTAAATAAGCACACTGGTGGGTAAGTTGTCCATTTGAGCATGTCTCAGAGAAGAAATCTCTAAGGCTATATTTTTTGAGAGGGGGAGGTTAAAATAAAAAGAACCATTGATTTAGTCTGCAATAGGGCAAATCACTGAATGTAGGTTTTCACAGGTGTGGGCATCTGTGCAGATGCAAGACACATACTGCCTACGCTGAGTGCTGTACCACCTAACCTGTAGGAGCTACTACACCTTCCATTGAAAAGGGATAAAAATGTTGAAAATATCTGTAAATTCTGTGAAAAGGAAAACATCATCGTGTTCTCACATCTACCATTTGTTCAGTGCATCTGGAGCTGTCCAACCCATCCTTACCTTCCCTTCTCCCTTGTAATGCATTAAGTGACTGAATTCTGGTAGTATATTTTTTGCCCTATACTATCCATCTATTTTGAAAGTCAATACAAATAAACACAAAGATGCCTAACAAACCAATGGACTTCCTTTCCAAGGTTTCTTCATAATGTTCTACATCATAAAATTTCAAAGGTCAGATGATATAAATAACCAATGACTTCACTGAAGTTGATACTACTGTCCTGATTTACAGCAGGTAGTAATCTCGCCCCAGCACTCAAGCTTTTCATTCTGTGCTCAACCCAGAATAGAAAGCAAATGGCTGGATAATAAATACCATGGAAACAAGAAAAAAAATACCCAAATCCTATAGAGAATCAATTTAGGAAAAAAACAAAAAAAAGCCAGATTGTCTTTAGTTAAAATAGAATTCACTGCGATCCTGCAACAAGATCATTTAAATACAAAATATTATGATAATTTCTACATTTTTTTTGTAYGTGCCTTTGGTACATGTCTGAGGGCTTTTTCTTTTAAAGCTCACAGTTTTACCAGTCTTACCAAGTCATTACAAACTTGCTGTTCTGAACCCAGTTTCAAAATGGTCCCTTTCCCAGTCAGCTGTTTCCATTTGCTAAATCAAGCCCTCTGAATTAACCTCTCACAATACTGTTATGCCTCTGCTTTGAACCCGTACTCACTTGTTTCCTCAGATAAGTAAAGTGTAGGTTTCCCCCTGAGTGTGCCCCATCCACTCTGCAGTATATGTATAGCTACAGAAYGAGTAGTAGAGCTCAGGCTGGTCAAGGACGTTGACCAGTAAACATTCCCTCTGTTTACTCATTCCTCTCTGGGATTTAACCTACACTACATTTATGGCTCCATGTTACAATATTAGGCCCTTAGCAGAGGAAGAGTGCTCGAACATAATATCTACATCATAAAGTAGTGCTCTATGAGCAGATTGTATCAGGTCTCATGTTAACCCCAGTGTTAGGACAGAATTAAGTTAGAAGAATCTTCCACCATCTTTGCTGATATATCTCAATTAAATGAATATTATTTGGGACTATGTGGCTCGCCAAGTGCAGCAGATGCAAACAAGCCCAAACAAGTTTGAATCACAGTGCAAAAAGTAACCATACTAACTTGAAAATTTGAGATTTTTCCCCAGCCTTTCTGTGTCTGGTGTTCCGAGCCTGATGGTTAGGAGAGAGTGAGTTTTAACAAGTGGATAACTAAATGGTACTTGGTCAAATTATTACCAGGGCTGCTAGAACCCCACAGACCAGTCTGGATTTGGAGTGAGATACGAGTCATCTCTCCAGCTTTTAACAAAAAAGATTTGTGTATTGCACTAGTCACCTAGGTTCCCTTTATGGTCAACAGGGAGAAATGACATTAGATATGCTGAATTAATCTGATTATTTTAGACATGTACTCAAGCATGAGATAAATAAGGTGAACTGTGCTCTGGATATGCCTATTTATCTCCTTTGGTTGTAATGGAAACCTAGAATGAACAACTCAGATGTGTACATTTACATGACAGATGTCTACATTTGGGCAGACAAAAATCACCTTGGCTGCTCATACTGTCCTTGCCAAGCAGTCAGCATTCACTCTGAGCTTAGCTCGCCTGCAGATACCATGCTCCTTTGTAGAATGCAATGCCAGAAACTGCCTTAGAAGGATCTCAGAAGCCTTGCAGGCAACCACTGGTAGCAAGGGCATATGTGGCAGCTGGAGACTACAAAGTATGGTAGCGTCCACTCGCACACCGAATGGACAGAGAGTGCTGCCAGTCAGCTCTGGGAATACCAGCAGAGTTGCCTCTCGCTCTACTCCAGGTGCCTCTGCTGGGCAGGTAGCATTAATGGACAGCCATTGCAGTGAACATGGCAGGACAGAGGCAGTCCCACAGGTCTGTATGGGTATCCTTTTTGTCAGGGTCTAGGGCCCTCTGAGTCACCTCTTGCTCTCTTTCTCATACCCCTGTTCATGTCCTTCTGCTGAAATAGCCAGTCACCCAGCGAGAGACATTGTGCCTGTTGCTGATATAGTAACTCTCTTGAGAGGTGCCAGTATGTTTCTCCATGAATACTTTGGTATTTTATACACGTTGGAATAGCATCAACAGAAGAGCTGGAGAACACTTTCCTCTAGAACAGCCCATGATGTCTTATCAGGCATGGAAAGGCAGGATTTCAAGCAAAAAGGGAATTGAATACTTGACTCCCACCCTCTCTATTCTAAGAAGTGAGCTATTGCTCAAAAGCAATAGTCCTCCTTTCTGCCCATACTTTATTACGATTGTGCTTTGTGTCTTTCATTTAATCACAAGTAGCTGGGAATGAAATATGCYGGAAATGGCAGGAACAGTTGGATTCAATATTTCCGAACTATTTCTTTCAACCCAACAKGAACGTTATTCAAAGAGGATTATATAAGTTTTGCTTTTGGCTAAAATGATAAGAAGATACTGACCTAACTGCACAGTGATTATTGGTTGTCCCAGAAGTGTGCTTTTCAATGGAAAAGGTACTTGAAAAAAATATGATCCAACTGTCCTGTCCCTCTAACTGTCTAGTATGATGGCCTAATGAGCAATATGATCCAATATTTAGATTGAAGGTAGACCTGATTTTTACAGCACTGGATAAGACCCCAGACTGGACAGAAAAGCAGAACAGACCCTTGTATAGACTTTAGTGTTTTGAAAAGCCAGGAAGCATACTGCAGTGAGTGGTCCAAAAAGTCTCATGAAATCATGTGAAGCTCTTTCTGAGGCTGGATCCATTGAACAATATTTGGAAGTAACACTAATCTGGAAGAAAAACAGTGTTCAGATAGGTGTCAGCTTMCATGTTTTATTACATTTTTGTGTATATATATATATAGTTTATATATGTATATATAATTATACGTACAGTTTTATATTAATCATGACTAGAATATTTTGCCTTATGTCGTGCATGCTCTCCTTCTTTTTATATGTATACATATGTGTATATATAAATATGCACACACATACATATAAATATATATATATAGCATAAGAAAGCTGGATTTTCCAATTTTGACCAAATACACTGAATACGTATGGAAGTACGTACAATCAGTACAGACTGATTGTATGTATGTTCAAGTGTCCTTTGTAATGTTTTTTTGTGATGTTTAACGGGCACTCTGATTTGAAGATTATGACTCAGGTGAGCCTTTTATATAACAAAATAGAGAAGGGAGAAGCCAGGAGAGACCTCTGTCAGATGCTTTCCCACATGTCTTTTAACAACAGCAGCTGAATCTTCTGCACTCTGGGGAGCACTGGTGCTGTTACACCTCCAGCTTTTGCTGACACAGAGACTTCTGTTTCGACTTCATTGGCATGAAATGCAAGATGGTGATCAGGGAGGCATAAAAACTTAAATATTAAATTAATGTTTCATTTTTATTGTGTCTGTGGTAATTGTTTACAAATAAATAGATAACTGAGTAGAAACACAGTTAATCAGTTGAATACATATGAGTGCGTGCCTCAATTTACAGTACTGTCTGTATCAAGGTATGAGAGTGATACTGTTAGTGTCACCAAGTAGTAGAACAAAAAGAAAAAGCTCCTCTGAAATGGCAGAAGTGTGTCTGCTGGGATATTGCAGTCACAGCAGGCTGTCCAAGCTGTGCAAGATGTGGAGGGATGAACCAGTTCTGCTGACAGCAAGTCCCTGCATCCTAATTCAGCCTCTAGCTAAAGTTCAGTCAAGTTCCTCCCTGTTCCTGACATGTGAGGTATGAGAGTTTCTGATACGGAAGGTGGTCACTGAGGAGGCTGCTGGACAGGACAAAGTGCCAGTGGCTGCCCCGTATTAACCCTTTCCACTGTTGGATTTATTGACAAGCCAGCAAGCAGTGGAAATTTTTCTGCACTCAGATAGACAGGAACAAACTCCTCAGCTGGAAAACCTAATCCCTTCTCCTGTCAGGTTGCTCCAGAGAATCAACTGTCAAAGTTTCCCCAATGTGAAATAGTGTTAGTAGGACCCCACGTTTTCATGAAGACCTTTGCCTGTCCTCTTAGAGTTTATTTCTCCTCTCTCTCTGCCTCTTGTGCAACATTTTTGCAAATGAATTAAATATTAAATTCTTGCCATAGTATATATGGGAGCTGACAGATATACTGAGCCAGCAGTACTTGCCAGATACATTATATGCCAGCTATCCTACATCAGATACACTGCTCTGGCAGGCATCCTGTGCCAGCTTCTGATAGCATACGCTACGCCAGCTTCTGCGGCTTCTGACCAGGCCAACTGTGGAATTATAGAAAGTAAGGCTAGACACGACATTGCAAGTCGTGCAGTTTATCCCTTTACCAGCAACAGATCAGCTGCTTTTGAACCATTCCTGAAAGATGACCATCTTACTGGTTACTAAAACCAAGCAATGATAGCAATTCCACAATCCCAGGGCGAACTATTCTAGTAAATAACCATCAGACAGTTGGTATTGCTTTTTTGTTACGTCTAATATAAATCTTCCTTGCTACAATTTATATTTATTATCTCTAGCTCTGTTCTGAGAGAATGAGGAGTGTAGTTTATGTTCTTCTTTGGCAGTTACTTTTAAAAGTAAGCCCATCTTTCTTCCCATAACTCAGTCATCTCTTTTATAGACAAAATGAACATAATTCCTCTGGTCCTTCTGCATAGGTCTTATTCTTTAGATTGCAATTCATTCTCATTACATACCCCTGGACTCTTTATGAGAGTTAAAGGACAACCATTAAAATATCAACTCATGACTTTGCTATAATCACAGAATCTAAAATGAAAGCGTGAGGGTGAATTGTTATTTCTTTCCAGAGACATAAAATAGTCTATTCTTTTATTTTTTTCAATAAGATCTTTTACTTCTGCTAACCTGAGACAATAGTTGAGGTGCTTTGAAYGCAGTACCACCTTATGCTCTATTTCACTTGTAATTGTCCTAGATGCAATCGTATAGATATCTGCCAAACTCTCTACAAGGAAGGTATGACCTCACTACACTGGGAAGAAAAGAGAACTTATGGTCCCTTAATCTAGTGATAGATATTGTTATCTCATTGATGATACTATTTTACATGGAGGAAATGCATTTCTTTGTGTTTGAAAAGATCACTGTGAGAAACAGCTGTGGAATTCAGAGGTGGTTTGAGAACCCTTATTTGCCTGATCTGGTGCTGGAGGGCTGTGGCAAGCTCCTTACAGGTCTCACACTTCCTTAAATCGACACTCTTTGAGCCACTTTTAGTTGACTGAGTGGTGATGTCAGCCCAACAGATTGAGATACTTGTCATGCATCAAGATGGGGAATCTGCAGAGACTGCAACATGGAAGAGATTTTTCCACTCTGCTATTCAGGGTGCTAGCATACACAGTCTCATCCCTGGTATCCAACTCTGACTTAAGGGAGCAAGCACACAGTTTGAAACGTGGCCCCAAATCCCTGCTTGCACTCTGCTGCAATAATAATGCAGATACAAACAGGAACAGAGCATCTACCTGATATGGCTCTGTGATGTGTCAGCAGTTGGAGCAGTGGTTGAAAAAGCACAAAACACCACAAGCCCCTCAGCTGAAGAAATCCTAATAGAGACTGCACATGACTGCGGTACACACTGGAAGTGGCACAGATACAGATAATGTATGTGTCTGCAGTGACAGGCTTTGCAGGTAGGTTTAGTAAAACTGGTTAGACATGCCAGGAGCCCGTACTCAGCTGTAGTTTGCCATGCTGATGTCTCCTAACAGGAGAGCCATGAAGAGAAGCAACAGCAGTACGTACCCTTTCCCCCTCCCCAAAGATGAAAAAGACACCTTTTAGGTGCTGAATATGAAATTTATTTAGCTGTGTTTACTCTTCTCTTTGCCAAAGTCAAGTAATTTTTTGAACAGACATAAACAACAGGTGTGTTCTTGATATTTCTGCTACATGCAACAAGGTCAAATGCAATAAAAGCTCCGAATAATCCATATTACATATAATGTCCTGTGCCAAAGCACTGTAATAAAAGACTGTTCTATGCATGGAGACAATTTGTATCTTTAGTCCTGCTTGGAGAGCAGGAAAAGATCTTTTCTGTCCTTATTTTTCCCCAAACTAAAATGTTTTTTTGAGAGGTTGGTGTATTTTTCAAACATCTTTAAAAACAAAACCATAAAAACAAGAAAGGAAACAACACAAAATAAAAAATAATCCTTAATCAAAGGACCTAAATCTTGATTACTTTCTACTTTTTAGTTTTATTTTCCCAAGCTATTTCCCTCCCCAGTTCCCCACTGGCCAACACTGCTGAATGAAATGATTTTTCATCAAATACAGTTCACTTCTGGATTACCAGTGTCTCTTACCTTTAAATAACAGTAAGGAGGGCAGCTTCTCATTGAAACATTTGTTCCTTGCAGATGTTCCCTACCACAGCTCACTTTCCAATTCTGGATGTGCTGAATCTTTCTTTCCTCCTCTTCGGTCTGTGTGATTAGTACCATTATTTGGATATCTTTTGTACCCGTTTCCTCTCCTTCTTCCTACATGTGTTGTCGGGTGAGTGATGATTTGGATGCCTCCATGAGAAGTTTATTCCCATCTCTTCATTTTAAGTCACAACCACTGGTCTTGTCAGACCACAAAGCAAAGTTTTTCTGGGCTCTGCTTGACCAGCAATTSCAGGGCGTAATTTTGTCACCTAAAGGGCAGGGAGGCAAAACAATCTGCATGAATCAACTTGCAGACAGGAAGTTTATGTGAGTGCCGTGGATTGCCATAGTGCTGGTGATTATGCTAGCCTGTAAAAGAAACTCTTAACTGTCATCACTGTAAACTACAGACACATTCATATTTGATCAGTTKCTCTTTTGACTTATACAGAGAGGTTATTCAAGCATGTCTTAAAACTACTGCACATTTACAGAGGAAATTGAGGAAATAACCTGCATATTTGTCTCTGACACAAATAACACAAAGTATATCCCTATGAATCCCTTTTTCCACATTGCTAAAATGAATTGGCTCGTTTACTGCATATTTAAATTATTTGCCAAGCCAACACCCACAAGACATGACAACTGACACCAATCACAGTATTTTTTATGATGGTCTTTTCGGCTGAAATGTAAGCCAATCAGTGAAGTAATACCTAATAATACTGAATACTGCTTTGCAGTGCTTCACTGTCCATACAAAGAATTATCAGCAAACACGGAGTTTTATACTTCATAAATAATACATCCTAAAAAAGGATTGGCTCTATTTAAGCCATCTTAGTTGAGAAGAATTCATGGGACACAGAATTTCTTAGGTTTGTTCAAAATGGTGGTACACTCAAACATTTGATAAACATTTGTCAGACTTCCAATCTCTACCTATTGCCTATGCATGTAACCCCAAATTATTTACAAGTTAGAACATATAAAAGATCACTGATGGCATCAACATTCATTGCCTTAGCCTTTGAGTTAGATTAGACTACAAAAGCAATGTCCTAAATCCCAAATTCCAGCAAAACCCAATTATTTCCCACAGGAGTACCCCATGCATGGGTCAAAGAAAACTGAAGGCCTGGGCACACCGAAAAAAACATTGGCCACAGATTCCTTTCACTGGGGGTGGCTCTAGCCATCGCTGAGGAGCAGCAAGATGCCCATAGCCAGCCAAAGCTCTTCTCAGTGCATCAGATATACCAGAACAAACAAATCATGTGTTTCTGAAGAACATCATGGCTTAATCAAAGGAAGTTTCACTGAGGAGAAACACCTCCCAAATATAAGGGCTCTCTAAGCTCTCCTTAGACAATGCAGTTTGATATCACCCTCTGCATGAGGGTGAGGAGTGTTAGGTACAACCCAATTTTAATGGTGCAAATGGTTCCCATTAAAAGAAAGAGAGAGAAAGGGGGAGCTTCGTGGGACAAAGAAAATCCAGCATACAAAGTAGCTCCATTCTTCCCTCCTGTCAATTCTCTCTCACCTCAAAGCCAGCAGAAGTATTTCCCAGCAGAGTTATGGACCCATATCAGGACTTTAAAGCATCTCCTTTTAACTGTCCTTGACCTTATTAGCCTCCTTCCATCCCAGTGGAATGATTTTCTTCAGAAGCTGTGATCCCGCAAGAATTCCCTGATATGTTTCCCTTAATTCATATTTGTATAGCTTAGAGGAATTCAATAATTCACTAAATCAACTCCAGACATTGTGGCATTTCTTATTAAGCATCTGATGATGTGGTCAGCTCCATCTACTTCATAGCCAAGTACAACAGAAGCGTGACTTCTGCTCGCCTCCCCTCTACTTTAGAGACGTGCATCTTCTGGACATCAAGGGAAGTGATTATTAGTACAAAACTGTCTATGGATGGCTCTCAGCCTYCTGTGCAGCCTGTTTGACCTTTAGTGGCATATAGTGGGAAATGAGTTTGTAGGCAAAATCTTCACAATTAAATGGCAATTAAACCAGCAAAAACTGATTTCATCTTCATATGTGAAAGCGGGAAGAATGGAGCTTGCAATGCATCAGGATAGTGAGGAGAGGTTGCTGGCTGCCAGGATGCCTTACTGCACTAAACCAGTCTCCAGGCATTATTAGGCCATGTAACCAAATTAGTTTCAGTGCTAATTTACACAGCTTCTGATGAGACTCTCTAATTATGGTTTGGAACAAAGCCTGTAGGTAGTTAAGAAGTTAGCATTAGCCACCTTTTGCAAATCAAAGTGTTATTTTTGCTACTTTGTTGATTATAACTTCTTTGTTCCATAAAGCCATGTGTGACACTCTTTTCTATCACAATGTGAGTCCCTCTTATTATTACCCTTAGAAATGTCACAACAGATTTGATATTGCCTTGGCAGAAGAACAGCGCCTCTCTTCCTAAATAAGATTCACAAGTATTTTGATTTTATCAGATGTCACAATACTTTCTTCTCCTATCTAGTATTAAAATACGTATGGAGCAGTATGCTGGATAGTGACAACCCACAGTTCAAAGTCAAAAGATGTTTGTCTCATAAATATATGTTTCCATATTCAGGCACCATACTGATAGAAGTTGATAGCGACCTCTAGCTCTGCTTGAATAGCAGTCTGCAATTTTTAAACTGCTGTGTTTTTAATGCATTAGTTTTGCACAAAAGTCAGCTGTACACAAACAGAAGCAATTTAATAAGCACTGTAGATGAAGAAGTCCGCCCAAATGATTTTTTTAAAAATAATTCCAAATGTTAAAAATTCAAGCCAAAATATATATATGAAAAATTTCTGTAGGAAGTATCTCCACAAGTGCAAAATGTCATGCATGAATTAATGTATGCATATCTGTTGTTATTCTGTGACTCTACAGGGGGTGAGAAAATGGCTGTGAATATAGCATTTACAATCCTTGAAATCTTCTGAAGAAAATTAATATTTACATTACATACTCCTCATATTCATGTAACAAAAAAGATCTGATGCAAAGTTTAGTATTGCTCATCATCTGGGCTGACTGAAAAGGTATTGTTTGAGGATGCTTTTCAATGAAATATTTTCAACTAATTTCTTTCTTTTACTGAGATATTGTCAGATTAGACCAACTTTGCATGGAAGCCTGCTAGGAAATGCAGGAGATATTTTGGCCATTGTAGGGCTGCAAAATACTATATAGTCAGATCTCTTAGCACAACTAAGATGACAAAAATACTGTAATATGCCATTCTGGGAGTCATTGATAAAGTCCTAGCCTCTGTATTCTAGAAATGCCTCCTTCTTCCAGGGACCTGCCACTTCCTAAACGTGCTATAAAGCAGCATGCCATAATCTCCTAGGTCAGTTTTTTAAAAGAAGAAATTAATGTTATTTTAGGACACAGAACATGTCAATGAGTAACAAGTCACTATTTAAGAAAGAAACAAGAAAACGTTCCTCAGCAGACTAATGAATGAGATACATTAATAGAGAAAGTCCTTCTTATTTCCTTTGGTGAGGGATATACTCACATTCTGGCAGCCAATAAAGCTTGGGAGGCCAGAAAACGTATTTGGGCCGGTTGAGTGTGTTTGTCTGCCAAATTAAATAATAGACCAGAGACACTGGAACAGGACTAGAGGATGTAGAAGATAAGTGAAAGCAGTGCCAGCTGAGAGGTCTAATGGTCTTACTGGAAAATGGCTTGAACAGCTTGCAGCTGAGATGAGACAAAAAGTCCATGTGGATAGAGAAGCCCATCTGTCTCTGAATGCGTTTTCCCACTTAGTGTTTGGGAAAGATGCAGAAATGATTTGGGTTCCTTGATCTGCATAGTGAAAGGAAAATGGGAAAAGATGGTTATGTTCTAACACTGCACTATGACTTCAGATCAGCTTTTGCTTAGTTCAAGAGAAAATCTTCTGCTTGAAGAAGCATTAAAGCATGTGCCTAGCTTCAAACAGCTCCCTGTTAATAAAACTGAATGAATAGTCAGAAAATTATCATCTACAATGCATTGCTGATTCCAGCAGCGAAGAAACTCTATCCAGATGAACATATAAAAGAAATGCTTTGTATGGTTCAAGACGTATTGACTGTGTACCTGGGAAGTCCCAGAAAAATGTCTCCTCCAGAGGAGGTGGGTTTAGAGGAAGAAAATCTTACTGGAGTTACTCAGCAGCCTGGAGGCATGAGACTGCCTAAACCAAAAGGTAGAGCCTCTAGTCGTCTTCTAGCACGCAATAAGCTGATGGCTGACAGCTGACAGCTGATCAGAGAGTTTATTGTTTTCAGTGTGATGGTGGCCTTTAGAGAACTAATAGCTTCTAGTTAAAAGAGGACTGGTTGAACAATTTGGATGTGATTCAAGCAATCAGTAAACAGTAAACAGTTGGCAGGTTTAGGAGTGCTGCTTAAACTGAGGTGTATTTTGTTCTTAAAGGCTTATGTTTTTCAAGCATGGTTCCCCAGCAGTCTAAGTGTACTCTATGCTTCTCTCCCTCCAAATYCAAGAATAGACAAGATTGAAAGACAGGTGCTAACAAAGCTGAAATAATTTTTTAAATTTATAGAGTATCACCAGTGTGAGCCATGTTTGTCTAAAAGATGTGGCAATAAAATGTGTTTGCCAAAATGCTTAAAATCTGAAACAGTTACATATATATMCAATATGTTACATTAAAGTAAAATATCCAAATAGTACACATTTTTTTTTCTTTTTAATATAACATTCAGGTCTAAACATAGTGGACTAAACAATTGTTGTTACGGCAAACATAAAAGTCATGGGCAGACTTACATAAAAATATTTTAGGGGAGATATTTCGAACATGGGTATAGGGAAAAGTTCTAGGTACCGTGGACAATGGTATATGCTTCAGTAAGAACAGCAGACAAAGAAGGAGCAATCTAATGATTATTGCTGTCCTTATAGGCTCTACTGTGCTAAGCCTGAGTCACAAATAGGAAACAAACCAAACATTTTTTCAAAGTAATTCCTTCCCTGAAGAATTTACCTACATAGTGAGAGAATAAAATACAGGGATGAAATAAATATGCAGTGGGAAAGAAGGCAGAAGCATAAAACAAATAATGAACATTCTTGCTTATTTTTAACTGATAGGAGCAGCAGGAGGGAGAGAAAGAAAAAAATCCTTTGGGATAGTGAAGAGCATTTAAGGGAAAGGGAGGAAATAAGAGATCAGTATGGATAGTATTGTRTAGGTAAGGGCGAGTATAAGCAGCTTGAATGTGATGTCAAGGGACAAGTGGAGCTGATAAGGAATTCAAAGGGGAAATGATACTGTACTGCATGCAAAAGATCAGTTAAGATGGAGAATCTACAAAAAAACAGTCAAAGAGAGGATATGATTATTAACATAATCAAAACAACATGGATAGGGAGACAAGATATTTTTTGTTTTTCAAAACTCAATTTGATAGCCTCTACAGGCTGTACTCTGTGTGCTAAGCACTCTTACCATGGACAGCCAAGAACATTAGGAATCTGTTGCTGCTACTCACTTGCAGAGAAAACAGCCCTCATCAAGAACTTATTTATTGAGACTTATTCCAAGGATGTACTCCATGCTCCAGGGTCTCTAAAAAAATGCCTAAAACAAATATTACATTTATTAGCTATTCAGTTATTAAAGTCTTCAGATAAAGTAAGTCACAACTGCCTAATCACAGTGGGGTATTGTCAAAACTAGATCAGATCAGCCTTGACTTTGTCTAGCTGAATCTTGGAAATCCCCAAAGATTTTCGAGAACCTCCAGGGATGGAAATCCCACAGCCTCTGTTATTGCCAGTGTTACACTGTCCTCCGAGGACAGGTTTTTCCTAATGTCCAGTTTGAGCCTCATCTGTTCTCCTTCAGAAATGCCTATCAATTCTCATCATTTATAACAGAAGTTAAAAATCCCTTTATTAAAGACAGTTTCATTGCCAGAAGACAAGTTCCATGCATTCAGCGGCACTCCTCATAGACTCTTTCTACTGTTAGAGAAGCAGCAACAGCACTAAACCGGTCAACATCTTAAAGGGGAGAATCACACAAACATGCCTGACCATTTACACTGTTAATTTCATATTTAATGTSTGCTTCCATTTTACCATCACCTATGTTATATAAAAATAGCACAGTTCTTGCAATCTTGCTTTCCCCCATGATGCTAAACAGAGCTTTAATCTTACAGCAGAGTAGTGAAAAGCTTCTTGCTGCATGCAAAAGCAGAGGTCTGAGATTACACCTTACCCTGGATTCATACTACAGGCTGCCCCTGTTATGAATGGGGTTTTGGTCATTTGAGCTGGGGAATTGAAAGCAGCTGGATATAATGCTTGCCTTATGTGCTGTTGGCTACAGATGTTGGCATTCCTTAGCCATGCAAGTTTCCTCTGTCCTTGGAGGAGCATTTTGTGAGCAATATAATGCCGGCAATAGGTGTATCCTCTTACTGTCATACTCCAAGTTGTTCTTCAACCCATTCTTTCTTCTCTCTTCCCAATTAAACAGATTTCCCAGTTTGAGCAAATCTGGTATAGGCCCATATATTGGATACCTGTGCTGCCTCTCACTTGCAATAGGAGCACATTTGTCAATGATAATGTTTTGTTTCTCTCTGCTGGTTCAAACAGGAACATAATTTTCTCCATATATCTGAGCAAGGAATCAGTCAGTACCAGCGACAGAGGGGAACTTAGTAGGCTGTCAGTTGTTTAGCATGAGTCTTAGATCTTACAGTTTTAAAGTGCTGATCCCTTAATTAGTAGCTTCATGTTTTTGGGTTTGTCTTTAATGAAATGAACACTCTAATTCTGTTGCGGAATGATTCATGCAAGTCTGAATAAGCCTTTATATTTCCCTCACAAATTCGATGACCACAGCGTTGGAACTACATTTGCGGTTTATTTCTAATTCGTATTCTCTTGTCAATGTACATTTTCAAGTATAGAAGTAACTTTAAAAAGAGTAACTCTGCCCTAACATAACCGTCTTCAGCAAAAGARTAAGCACTTGGCAACACTAACTAGTTCATAGAAGTTCTTACTAGATATAAATAATCCCATTTTCTGGCAGAGAAAGTCCTCACAGTGTGATCTTTAGTTAGAGGAAAGAAAACTTATGTTAGTTGGCACATCTAGCAGCATAATGTAGTTATTATTAAAAAAGTGACCATGTAAAAATGGCACCTTGTTAAATAGTGTAACAACTCTCTGTGTGTATTCTGGGGCAGATTGGCTTACACTGTTTAAAACAAAAACAAACTTTTATTGCTTTCTACTCCTGTTAACACTGCTGAGCCAACACATCCACACAGAGCAGCAAGAGGCCAGAGCCAAATACTGACTGAAGTGTTTTAGCAGGACCAAGGTGGACTTTAAATATGTAAGTCATTAATACAGATTAAAAAAATGGGGCTACTGTAGACCTAAATTTCTAACAGAATCCTCTTTCTAATAGAAACCCTGATCACAGGGATTTTGAAGAACATGCCTGGAATTTCAAGACTTCTTGTGGTACTGGCAACCTTGATGCTTCCCACCCAGCAGCTGCCTGACCAGAGGTCTCAGACATGCTCCCCTGTTGGGGGTACAGCTGAGATTTCTGGACGTGCAGCCATCTGGTCAGAGCCGCTCTGCATTTCTTCTCCACGCTGAGCCCTTTGCTTCAGGGAAGCTTCAGGTGGATTAGTGACACATGCTGCACAGTGGCTGCTTCTAGACCACTGAGTTAGATGTGCTCAGGACTGCTCTCTAGCACGGAGGTCATCGGAGAGAAATGTGCTTTATCCCTGCTCTTAACTCTGTCCTCCTCCAGCTCAGAGTGCCTGTATTTCTCTGCAAGAAAATTCAAACCCCAAGCCATGGAAATGTACCCAAGACAACAGCTTTTTGACAAGACTGGATGGTGGGTGGTGTTCTCCAGTCATTTTCTTGAAGCTGGGTTGTTGTATTCCAGCAGATGTAAAGAGCACCAGAGCGGTGATATTACAGCTTTGTGACAAGGTCTTTCTTTCATAGAATTCTCCAGTGCTTGATTTCAGGGTTGCCCATGCATTTAACATTAAGTAGTCCCCACACTAGGAAGAAAGAAACAGGCTCTATCCATAGTCTAGGACTGGTTTCTAAATCTTTCCACTACAGCTAAACCCATAGGCTATYGAGGTGTTTTTTTTCTCTTTTCAGGCAGATGGTGTAAAGAAAGCTATCCCTATCCTTGTGCAGAGCATATGACTGTGGATGAGCTTGGAAACAACCACTGCTTTAGGGACTGATGGAGAAGGATGGTCCACATTTAAGTGCTTAGGTGGTCAACTGTGTAATGGAGTTTCTGTTGGTGCCCACAATCAGGGGTTTAATCACTTGGGGAACATTGACATTGAAAACTGAAGTGTCTATACCCTACAGCCACCCTGTGGGCTGGGTGAGAGCAAGGGGAGCTGAAGATGCATGTTTTGAAGACAGGTGTCTGATCATATTTGAGTTTAATGGATCTGGGTTTCATCCATATTCTGTTTTAGCTAATTCATGCACAAAATTGTTATGTCCCCAAAATCGATTGTTCACTTTTGTCATGGAGAAAATAATAGGTACAATGGAAAGAACCTCACTGGAGGTAGGTTTGTCCTTCTGCATAGCAGTTAGTAAAACATTCTTTTTACTTAAAAATTGTATTTGAATGAAAACATACCTGTTCTACAGCTACKGACAGCCTGTTGCCTCCAAGACATAGAATTTGTACTTCTTCAGTACAATAAAAATGCAGCCAAACTTATGGTTTCCTTTCCCTACCTTTTTAAAGTTTTCCACTGTGTTGCATCTCAAACTGTTTAAATCATAGAATTTTCAGTACCTGATGTCTTTGAGACTTTTAGTCCTGCTTTGCTAGAAAACTTAAATTCCTGTTTTTTTTCAGTTATTATTGGTCCTAGTCCTGAATGACTTATGTGATTAATATTAACAAATAAATAGAATGAAAAGTAAATTAGATATTTTGATTTGCTACAGAATTATAATGTTTGCATGCTCTTATTTGTTCATATCATATCTCTTCTACCAATAAATTGTATTCTTAATTCTACTATTTGTATGCAAGGTGAAACCAATGTTTAAATGGAGATAGTATTGATATGGCAAAACGTAATTTTATTTAGCATTGCAACTAAAAAGGCATAGATAAAATTGCAAAATTTGTATCTTTCTCTAGCCAAAAAATGATAAATTGCTACTGTAGCAATAGTCAATGGCACCCACATTCTAGGGCATTTACTGTAAACCCTCTACAGTACACGGTCACGATGTTTCCTAACATTTTCAAAGGAGCTTTTGCAATAGATTTTTGGCAATTTAAGTTCTAATACCTGTTTCCAACTTCAAAATGCTTTGGATTTTTTATTTTTCTGGAAGAAAACCACTATCCTGTGATTCACTGAAAGCACTGCCACAGGTAATTTTGGTTATAAAAAATGTATGCTATGTAATTTATTTTTAAGCACTTTTAAAGGTCTACAGTGCTGACTCAGAGTTAATGGTCAGTTGTGTGAAATGACATTTAAAGCAGCTTTTAGAGGACTGGTATGTAAACCTTAAATGTTGCTATTAGACRTTATATTCCAGAAGGTTATTCTTACTTAAATGGTTAAAATAAACAACTATTTTGAAATAGCTAGACTTAGGTATGAAAAATCCTACCCATGATGTCCAGGGGAGCATCTACTGTCATTGACTAGAAGAATGCTACAGAGGCATACTTGAAAAGTTGTATGTGGAAATATATTTCCTTTCCTCAAATGTGGATTAGTCCTTTAATGCACCAGGTAGATGACTAGTAAGCCACTCTGTAGTTATTTAACTTCAGTTTATTTGCCTCAGTATGATCAAATTTGAAAACTGTGCCTCTTTCCTTTAAATGGATGAGAATGAACACRTGAATGAAAGATTTAAATAGTGCCAGTTGAAAAATAAACTACCTGGGGACTGAAGGCGTTTTTCTCTGTCTGAAGAATGCTGGTCCCATTGAGCCAAAAGTGACGCTTGTCCCTGATTTAACTGGAACCAGATTTCATCAGAGGCACAAAAATGAGAACTCTAAGGCAGGCAAGTATAAATCTGGTTCTCACAGGTGTCCAGCTTCCATTGACAGATGTGGAAGTTCAGCATTTCTAAAAGTCAACCCTGAGTGATAACTCTGTTTAAATCTGGAAAGTTCAACTGGAGAGTTGGGTGTGTCTGCAATAACTAAACTAAATTCAGTGTGCCTACAATAACTAAAGTAAAAATTGCTCTTTTTTCAAACGAGATCTTGCAGACCATTTCTGCCTGGTTTTCCAATGCAGTACTGCTTTTGCAGCCACAGGTGAAATCATGTGTGGCAGTGTTTGCAGAGCTCGGAGGAGCTGAGGGAATCAATTCTAACTGAGTGGTAAAGGGTGCAGCTATCGACATACCATCTGCCTTCCCAGCTACTTCATATTGTTCATTAGTGCGGATACTATCTTAGCAGGTGCGTTAGTGCCTAGCATTGCCACTAACATTTAGGTGAGTACTCGGATGCGTTATGAAGAGATGGCATCTTTTACTTGTACCATTAAATATATATAGTTATCATTCCTGAATCACTGCATTCTCTTTCCTTGTATCTTCATCTTGTCATACAGTGATTTTTTTAACTCCCTATTGTTCTGATGTGATTTTTTGGCTATGATACAAAACCTACCAGATGAAGTCAGGTAAAATTCTCTAAATCTGCAAAGATACTGCCTTGCACTTTTTATATTTATGATGTGTTCTAAGACAAATCTGCAAAATTCCTAGTAAAGTTTTGTTAAAGGCCCAACTCCGTCATAATTCTGTCTTCAGAACTCCTACTTCTTGATAATGAGAGTTTTGAAATGTAGATTAATGGCTAGAACTGACCCCTAGCCCTTGACAATGACATCCTCCTTACAATAGCAGAGAACAGTCTTTCCTTTCAACAAATGTTTGAATTGAAGATAGTCACTTAAAAAAACAAGATTAGAAAGAACTATATATAGTGTTACCCACACAGGTCTCTAAAGGCATTCCTGAAGTCAAATAAATTGCCAGTAAACCCAGACTTGATCTTAAATTAGCTATTAGCATAATCCTCTGAAAGGCTGAGAATTTTCTGCAAGGTGTTCCTGTGAATATTTATGTATCTGCTCTGTAGTTCAGTAGTCATAAAGGTAAGACCTGTGGCACCGAGCATGTTGCCAGAGGCTCTCGACTTCTAATATGGTGAATTTATTCCCATTAAATGCTATTGGGGAGAACCCTTGAAAGTAGCATGGGTTACAAGGGAAAATTCAAGCAGTTTTCTTTCACCATACTTATTACAAAGCAGGGAGAGTCTCTCTGTTTTTATGTATGACCTGAGGGCACTGACCGCTCCAGAGGAGCCGGGATAGAGAAATTAACACCCTGTTCCTTTCTCTGTAAAAATGAGCAAACTGGTACCAAATAACAGGTTTCTACAGCCTAACATCCATTATCATGGCTAGTTTAGGAAAGAGGATAAGGAAAGGAAAATTCAGAGCGATGTTTTCCTCATGGTGCAAGCTGTGCCATGAGTCTTGCAGAGGCTGCCTATTCACCACTGTGTTTATTAGCCATCAGTGGACCTTTCTTATACACATTTGTTTCATCTTGTTCAATCCCATTTGTACTGATGACAAAACATCCAGAGGCAGCGAGTTCCCCAGCTCCTTTACACAGAATGTGAAAAAAAGTACTTCCACTCTTTGCTCTTAACTTGATACCTCATGATTTCATTTAGTTCCCTCCAGTTCTGGTATTATGAGAAACAATGACAAATTCTTCAACATTTGCCATGCTTCTGTCACATGTTTCTTTCACTTTCTGTTTTCTAGGCTAAGTTTTAGTGAGTTTAGGCTCTGCTTGTGTTGAAAGAAGCCTCTTCATCTTCTTTGATCCCACCTGTTGCCTTTTGTATAATTTCTTTTCTTATTCTACTGTATTTTTTTGAGGTGGAATGACAAGAACAAGGCATGATAATTAAAAGCAGTTTGCATCAGGAATTTGTACAGCAGTATAGCAGTTTCCTGTTTAATGTTCTATTCTCTTCCTACTAATTCATAGCATTCAATTTTCCTTTTGACCAAGCACTGAGATGGAGATTTCAAAACCCTGTGACTTACAGATCTCTTCCTTCAGTGGTAGAAGTTCATCATTTGTATGCATAGTTGGGGTTGTTTTTACCATATGTATTATGTAAATTACTGACAATGAGTTTTATTTTCCATTTTATCACTCTGCCACTCAGTATTACAAAATGTTTTTGCAAAACACTATGGTCAATTTAAATTTTGGCAACTAAGGCTACCTTTGTAACATTTGCATATTTTTTCATGTAATTGTTCAGTCTCTTTTTCAGACTGTTTAAGAATATGCTTGGTCCCTAAGACAGTCCCATATGGGACTCCCCTGGCAACCCTCTCCCTTTTCTGAGAATGAGCATTTATTGCTGTAATTTGTTATTTATTTTTCAACCGAGTACTGATCCACAAGACAACTTCCTACTTTTTGCACATGACACCTTAGTTTCTTTAAAAAACCTTTGTAATAGATTTTGGAAATCTGGGATGGGTTAGATGGGAAACCTCCACGTGATTATTGACTCCTTGAAAGAACTCATACCTCTCAAATTTGGGAGGCATAAATTTGCTCTTCAGATGATAAATCTTCTCAATTATATTGTGTTTATTTATTTGATTACTAATGTAATTTCTACTAATAGGCCTGGATTGAAAGCCATATGCACTGGTTTGTGATACTCTTTATTCCTCTTTGAAGTGTTTTTTTTTTAATTTGTGTTATCTTTGTTCCCTTCCCTCTGACAATAGATGGCATAGGAGTAGATGATGGGGCTTCTGGACTATATCTGGACTTCTTTGGACCCCTTAGGTGAACGTCATCTGGTCCTGCTGATTTGTTTTTATACATACTGATTCCAAAATTCTTTCACCAATGCCAATCTTGCTGTGAGGTAAACCAGGTGGACTGATTCAAGATGGTTTCCTTTATGACTGTACTTGTCTCTCAGGGAAGATTTGTCTCCCCTCCAAATCCACACGGGATAGTGAACCTCAYGTTGCCTGTTGCTGCCTCTCATACCTAAGAGACGCAATGTAGCCTATAGTAGTGAAAATCAGGTTACCATTTCACATACATCATAAAACCATCATCCACACCATGTATCTGAAATGATAGGTGAAAAAGGACAATCCATATTTCCCATTTTATTTGGAATTATTAACAAAGTGGATGACTGTGATAGAATACTGTAGAACTACAGCATAAAAAGTTCAATGTACTATACATTTGTAAAGGCAATCTACAAAGAAACTAAAAATAAGGCGTCTAAGCTTTTTTGCTTTCTTTATAATACATAGAAAAGATCTGAAAAATGATACGGAGAAATGGGACTTATTCTCTTGCTACATATTAACAAAACAGGTTTAGGGAAGGTGGAGGGCAATGAGAAGTGTTTGGCTTTTCTATAAYGAAAAATTCAGATTTTCTTTATGCATATGTCTTGTTCCAGTGTTTCCAAAAAAAGTCAATTCATCTAAGGCATGTATGATTTTTCTTTGCATGGATAAAAACAATCTTGTCTCATTATTTCCTTTTAGCACCTATGTACACATAAATACCTGGAAAAAAGGGTGTATGAACATCTCTAATGACATCCTTTGTTAGCTCTCTTTCAGCTTTAATCAGCAAAGAGATGTGAATGTAGGTAAAAATATTGTTAATGAGCCTTTCCACAAAACTGACATGACATTACTGATATTTTTATGGTTTAACAATAATAGAGAATGAAAGCCTTTAGAAGGGAAAAGCAAAAGCTCTTTCACAGTGTCTTTATCATAAAGAAACAAAGGTTACCTGTTAAAAGAAAAGAAAATTGGGTTATGTGCTCTTTAAGTATAAATATGTGACAGGTTCAAATAGCCATTTGAAAATAGTCTTCAAACAAATTTCCTGGTACTGTGCTATAACTTTTTTTTCCTAGCTTAACAAAGCCTCTCAGTAAGAATTTGTAGAAAGTTTGAACAAAGCCACAASCTATTAACTAGTATTAAAAATAACCACTATCTTCAGAAAAGTTCTTTGCTACTTTGGCTACAGATAGAACTTGCTGTTCTTTAAGGAACATAACAAGTAGTGTTGACTTAGAAAAAAATCAAAATCACTCTTAACCACAACATTTATCTAGGCCTAGGATCTCGATTATGCAAGAGGAGCTGTATTGTTTTCTCTTTGTTTTCCTGTTCATGCTTTACACTTTTTTGTCCTCAGGATTAGGATTATGGCCATGACTGAGAAAATATGCTGGAGACTTTAAGACATCTTTCTTGTTTCCCTTGGAGTAGCTCCTGTTGTCGGAGACATGAATAGTTACAGAGATACTCTGCTGGTTTGGATGGAAATTTGCTATAATTTGAAATGTAAATAAGTAAATAAGTGGTAGGCATAATGTCTGATTGTTGAAACTGCATAGTACCAGGTTCTTCAAGAAGGTAAGCAGAATTCCAGAATATTTCAAAAGCAGGCATTTAAAGTGAATGCAGAGTTATGATATTTTGCTAATGACTTTTGCAGTAGGTATTGTCTCTTGGCTGCCATAAAACCTGTATTTTCCCCTTCAGAGTAAGCTCATCATATACAGGGGAAGTATTTCTAAGAAAACAGTAGCTGGTAAAACTATGAATGTACTCACAGATAACACCATTTTTCCACTGCCATTTCCATAAGACATTGCAGTAGCAAATATATGACTCTAGTTTAACATTATGTACCTGTATAAGTATAGCTACGTTTGTAATCCACTAATCTGAACAGCTGTATCTCTCCAACATCTCTTTAATAGAGCTTTAATAAGACTTTACATGAGTTCACAACCTTCATTCATGAATCACATTAAAGGGCAGAGATCATGAGTTGAGTAGTTTTCATTCATGAGGTACTGTGTTTTCTTACATGTTTATTAGTGCATGAATAAACCCTTTAAAATAAGTATGAATCAAATAGGACTTTTTATTCCCTCTCATCTTCTCCCTTGTCTCACATTTGTTGCCCTTAATCTTTTCTTGGACCTTCTTTGCCAAACCATAGATAAATTGGAGCCTCCACCTGTTGTCACATCACTATTGAGTCGAGCTGATCGACCAGGAGTGTTTACAGCTGATGACAAATGCATCACAAATACACTCTCAGGTTGATCCCAGATGTGGTCACTTGGCTAATCTTTTCACTTCCATCCTTCAAAGAACCCAAGKCATTAGCCTGTAAGCCAGTCTGTGAAATCCTCCCCTTCATACAGATTAAGTGGTATAGTCACATGCATCAAAGTTGACAAGTTGTTTTGGAGAATGATGATTCTTAAAAGTCCAGGGATAAGAATACCTTAGTGTTTCTTCTCATGTTGTTCTGTCATCTACACATGCCCACATTGCAGCTGTGTCCATTTATCCTGATTGTGTCCCAGACATCCTTCTACAGGGGCCTTTGTAGACTTCTTGTGGTTTCTATTTCTTGATCCTTTGTCAGAGACTTGTCAGGATAAGAATATGTCATGCAGGTTTAAGGCTTTGATTTTTGAAGACCTGATAGGGGGAATCAGTAATTAGCTGTCATTCTTTCCTGAAGTCCTGAAGTCTCTTGTGTCCTCTAAGTGGCACATGTCAGCCTCATAGATGGGCAGCTGCTGAGCAGATGTACTTTGACCATCCAACACACTTTCCATGCCCAAGGTACAGGTGCAATGCTTGAGGCCATCTGGAGGAAGTATCTTATCTCAGGGCCAAAAGAAGGAGGAAAACATCTAACATGAAATCCAGGGCCAGAAGCAATCCCAGGAATGCACTATTTCAGTTGCCTCTCCTTAGGTAACCACAGGTTCAGAAATGTGCTCTACATCCCTGTTAAGGGACTCACCTTGCTTTCCTCCTTCCTGTTATAACCAGGCTGTCCCAAAATAGATTCACCAGTACTCTTCTYCTTATCTGATATAAATACTGCTCCTCTGAAGAGGCCAGGGACACACTCTTAGATCCCCAAGCATATTGCTGGATGAATACACTTGAAGGGTGGCAGCTTTCTACCAAATTTCTAGGTAGACAAATGGATTGCTCATTGCACGTAGATCCCTCTGTCTGGTGAACAATCCTGTCAAGGCAAGTGAAGAGTCTTGATATGGTAGAAGGTGCCTGAGTGGCAATATTCTGTTCTTGTGACAGAAATAAAAAAAAAAATATTGTGGTTGTGAGTCGTCTTTCCAAAATTTTTGTGTAGGGTACACTCCTTCCTACCTGGATAGAAAGGGGAGCGTGCTGCTGTTACTGAGATGTGCCCAGGCAGGCTGCACACTCCTGAGGCTGACGGCTTAGCTGTGCTGGTGGAGGGGAGCCTGTAAAAACCTGTGCGTGTTAGCCAACCCACAGAGCAATACTGTGCAGCATGGCTTGGGGGTGTGGTGGTAAGACGCAAGGGTGTTGTGATTCGGTTGTCATGGCAGATGCAAGGATGTTCTCACCAAAGGCCTGGGTTTGTATCCTGTAGACYGCTCACATAAGCAGAAAATCCTGTGGCACTTCCTGGGTTTATCAGGTGGCATACCCTGTGACATTCACTCCCGTGGTTAGATAGCACAGGCTCTTCATGAATTTGGCTTTCAGGGGAGAGTTGAAGGCACTCTTGCAGGACAGTGTGAATACAGCTACTGATTCTTTTGCATTTATTCAGCATATCCACTGATTTCAAATGGTTCTATAACTGCATAGCTCAAACTGGTTATGGCATCCATTAATAATTTACAGTGTAATAACTCATATCCCTCAGTCGGTGACCCATCTGCCATAGCTTCCAATAAAGCTTAATGTGTGCACATTCTGAGTGAATTACCTCTTAGAGGAAGAAAAAAGTAGACTCTTAAATTAATTTTCTTCCTTTGCTTTAGAGTTTCTTAGCTGTTTCCTTTTCTTGTGTCTGCTGATCTTCTTCCTCAGATTACTAGACTTTCTTTTTACATTCTCAAACAGGACTTGGTTTTCCATCATTGCAGAGATATTTATTCAGCCAGGATTATTCAAGCATTTGAAAATGGAATATGCACCTTCCACATGGGAAGATTCCTGGACCAAAATATCAACTGCATTGCACGAGTGTAAATCGGAAGTATCTTCACTGAAGTTGATGCAGTTACAACAATATAAAAATAATGCAAATGAGATGTCTTTGAGACCTAGTACTGTAATTCCTTGAGTAATTAGTTTCTCAGTTTAAGCTTGTACCAATCAATCTCAGTCAGAAGTAGGACAAAGAGAGAGAAAAACAGAAGTTAAATAGAATCATTATACACACCCTAGCTTAATAAGCATGTGATTCTATTACTCTAAACCTTATCAAATTTTGTTACTCTGCTTTTTTGTTTATTTTCTTGTGTTTCTTTGGACAAAGAAATTACTTGCTTTCATCAGGTAAGTAAGTGCTAAGAACATGCCTGAATAATAATTAGTGAAAAGGAAATACTACCTCTTATTTTCAGGCCCACCAAACATTATAATTCATGTTCTTCCTTTTCTCTGCAGCACACAGCTATACACATTTCATAGCATGATCATATAATCTTGCCATCTTTTGTTTTGATTATAAGATGTTAATACTTTTCATCAAATGTGAATAATAACAAAATTTAATTTCCAGTTAACTTTTTCATGCCAGAAGCTTGTTAGCTTCCTCTTAATTTATCAGCTGAATAGTGCTGCCTTTTCTGCTTGGAACAGTCAAAATTGTTAGTTCACTATCGTCTAATCTGCCTACCTATTCTCTGTCTGGACAAAGGTTTAAATGTATAGATAAATACTTAGTGTATCTAAAAAAAGAGAAGCAACATAACAGTAATCCCTAAATCAGCTTTACATGCTGCCTTACAACAGCGGAATACTTTGCATCATTTAAATAGTAAACTCCAAAACATATTCTAAATTCATTGCTGTACTCCCAGGGGAGAAGACCTGCTGAATTACACTCTGAGAAGTGGGCTAGCACAGACTTGTGTTGGTCTGGATGAGTAAAAATAATCAGGGATACTAGTCTTTTAGAGTATGAGTAACCCACTTTCTAAGTCAGTGACACCAAAGCAGTTTATCTGTTTTCTTGGAAATATGCCTGTGCTTCTGTCCCCTTCCTTCTTGAAACGTACTGCATACAGAGAAGCTGCCAAGCCAGATAAATCGCACACTAGGGGGAATTGCTGAAAATAAGCAGAATGCAGACTGAAAATAGGACTTGGGAATAATTGCAGGAGAGGAAAACAAGCATGGTTTTCTCCATTGTGGTTTCCYCTTAACCACTTTCCAAATGCTTCACGTACTATGGAAAATATTCTAGAGAAGAGGTGTAGTGGTTTGAGCTGAATCAAAAACTCATTGTTGTCAATGACTTTTGACCACCAAAGATTTGGATCAGGCCCTCAATTTCCCAGCATCCTGCATTCATGGTCTCATGCATTAATGAAAGACCTAAAAGAGTGCACTCAAGTACAACATGAAGTTTGGTGCCTATGTCCAAAAGTGAAACTGGGTCCTGCCCAGCTCAGAGGCTGCCAGACGGTAGGAGCACGTCCCTGACCTCCCAGGCACATCCCTTCTCCTGCCTCCCTGGGTAGCTCTGACTTCTCAGGGCTGAGCAGCTCAGTGGCTATTTCACAAGCCATCATACAGAGCATCCAACACATAACTGGAACAGATTCCTGAAAAAAATTATAAAGTTGGCTTTCTTAAAAGGCAGCTAGATAAGCAATTTCTCCTGGGGATACAATTTGAGTACTCATTCTAGAAGCAGGGAAAGGCTTATTTCATCCTCTCGTCTACCCAACAGGATACACACCTGTATTTTCTACTTCTTCCTAACCATTATAGACACTTTAATGCACTATGGTACAAAGAGGGAACATTTCCAACTCTTCCTGTTGAAGCAGTGTTAGTGTGCAAAAGAATGCAAGATTTATTGTTCTATAAACAGAGCAAGACACAACAGAAAGCAAGATTGCTTTTTCTGTATTCTAGCTTGGAGGCAGCCATCTAGGGTTCTTATCCTGATCAGAGGCTTTATAAGGATTTAAGGAACAATCACTGTGTAAAAAACGTGTAAAGGCTGTTTGGAAAAGGATTAGGATCCAAATATCCTATTGCCAATGTCTTAACCATTAAGATATGAACCCAGTTCATATATTCTGCTTCATTTTTTGTTCATTTTCTAATCCAATCAATCCTGACTTTTTACTCTATAGCTTAGTTTTATCAGGATAGGGTCCAGAATGTCTTTATTTTTCCCTAAATGTCTTTCCAGCTAGGAGGCTACATGTAGCATGATGGTTAAAATAATTTCCTAGTGTGCTTTTGTACTGCAAAAAAGAAGTCTCCTATTTTGTTGTGAATATTCCAGCAATTGCACAGTGATAAAGTGAGAGCAGGAGCTACATTTTAGAAGATGGTAGCAATAATTACCCTTGTCTTGTTTTTGTCCCTATTGGGGTGTGCTTAGGGGTGCTGGGAGAATGCTTTCCAAGCCATATCCTTCCACATATGCAGATGGAGGAGTGCCAGGCCCAGCCATGCCTTATGCATCAAGCTCACCTAAGTCAACATTGAGGAAGAGCTACACATCTATCAGTTGTGCACCACTGGAATTAGAGAGCAACTAAACTGGTGTATCCAGAGCCATCGTTTGGGACTGCAGAAGAATTTAGGCTCCCGGCTCAGAATTTAGTTGCTTAAATCCTCCATTAGGTCTGGTCCTAAATTAACTAAATATGTGTATGCCTCCATCAGAGCGTCAGGTCAGGAAGCAGAGTAAAGTCTAGTGTGTTCTCAACTACCATGTATATCTTGTTCCTAGGATTACTTAGTAGTGTGGAGTGAGACTGAGATCTGATTGCAGATGGTTGCCAACCTGACAGATGATTTCAGGATTCATCTCGCATGCACAGAGCCTTTAGTCACTTCTGGTTCTGCAATATCACTCCAAAAGGAGCTGGTGTATATATAACGGTCTGATCTAGCCCCTCCATAGGGTCACACTTGAGTCTTTAAGAAGAGGCAGCACAGTCTCAAGTGTTCTCCCCTAACTATGGATCAAATAAAACCTGTACCTAGATGCACGCATGCATCCTTACACCTCTAGATGCGAGTACAAACTGGTCTGAGTCCCATTGTTGAACATAATCTTGGTGAATTTGGTCTTCAGTACTTCAAGACAGCCGGCTCCAGCCTCTTTGGTTAGTGGAAGATTCCTGAAAACAGCAATAACCAGAAAAAAATTTCTCCTAGTCACCACTGATGTTACTTTATTTTTTGGCATTAACACAGCTACTACTAGAACTGACCAGTTCTCTTGGCTAGTAGAAATGCAGGACTATTCATATTACAAAGAAAGCTAGGCCTGATCCTCACATTACAGACTGTGCTCCAAACTCTCAAGTGTTTTACTTGCTCAAACATATGTATTGTATGCATATTTGGTTTTAACACTACAGTCCTTATTCAAGCAAAACCACCCACTATGGTAAAAAATAATAGTGTAATTTGGCATCCAGTAACAATCTGTTCTCAAGTGGCATTATTCTCCTACCACCACTGTTGCTTCCTGCTTGAACAATTATTGCTCTTCTCTCAGTTTTCTCCAGCTTTATTCATTAATTTTCTTTCTCCTTCTAATAAGAGAGAATAAAACTTGCCAAAACTTCAAGATGAGGACACAGCATTCATATACTGTTATTATCATATTTCTTGCATATSCTACTAAGAGTGCAATGGACAGTGTCATATTTCCTCTCTTTCCTCTTCTTAATACAGTCTTGACATTGTATGTGCTTTTTGGAGTCTCTCGTAAATATTGAGCAGATACTCCAGTGTGGTGTTTGTAAAAAACCCACCCCTATGTACACCTTTTTTTTCATCTATAAAGAGCTTATTTTCAAGGAAGGTGACTTTTATGACATGGAAAGCCAGCAAAAGGCAAAGAAAATATATTAGAAATAGATTTTATTTCTCTTCTGTATAAGATCTTCCGTTGTGAAAACCTTTCTAAAATCTTGCATAAAGACGTTTTGTATTTCAAATGTATTTTGAGAGAAAATAGCATCATAGACTTAGACCGTAGACTTTTCTAAAGTCTCATTATTTGGAAAGCAATATGTTTTTTGATTGTGTGTATATGTATACATATGTGCAGGCATACATGTACATGCCAATAGTTATAGAGTGCCATCTGCTGTCATATGAGACTAAATAGTGTTGTTACCGTTAAGTTTCTAGGATCAATAAAGTTGTTGTGCCCTTCAAAGACTTTCTGATTAAGTTGCACCAACAGACAAAGCACATTTTTAAATTGTAGGAAGAGTGGAGGGTTTTTTTTCTACCTTTGAACACATTGACTCCTCTATATTGTATTCTGCTTTAATTCATATAATTGTTTAATCTTCCTGGCTGACCTATCTGTGCAATCTCTTTATTCTTTTGGTCATAAATGAAAAAATAGTTTTGTGACAGGCTTATGTAAAATATTGTTGATTTTCTTAAAATGCTAGCCCATTTAGAAGAACAGGTTACTTTCTTGTTTACCTAGAAATGAATTACACAGAGTCCAGACACAATGTAAATAACAGCAGAAGTGTTCACAAGCAGCACTCAATCTCCTTTTCAGGAATGAAAATCTAAACTTGTTCTTCAGGAGAAAAGTCTGCCTTAAGAATTGGAGCCATGGAAAGATTAAAGCAAAAAATAAACTTTGCCACTTGTCACAGCTTCCTCAGAGAGTCAAATCCAAATCCCCCAGCCATATGGCATTTCATTCAAGACTGAAAACTTGCTCAAATGCTGTGTCTTTTAAGACTGTTCAGTACTTCCCTCTGGTGGCCTGTCCCATAAAATATTTCTCACAAAAGTTAAATTGCTTAAATCAGTCTCTCTTTGCACTTAAGAAATTTTGTGAGGATGTAGATGCATGGAAGTTTGCACCAGCTTTCAGATGGGCTCTGAAGTGGCTTTAACTAGAAGGTTGTCAAAAATGTTTTAATATTATAACATATTTTGTAAAATGATCTTAGCTTCCAGATTGGATTAGGTGGGTCGTATTGGTGAAATTTATCTAAACTTGAAAGTTCAGGTAAATCACAAGAGGATAGTTACCTCAGTTTTTAGAAAGCAAGAATAATGAAAGCCAACCACGTACTATTCTGGGCAAGCTGGCTTCTTAATCCCTTCAGGAACAGTAGCCAGGGAGTCAGCACATTTTCTTGTAGCTGACATGATTGTACAACCAAACCTTCCACTCTGCCATGACATCTTTATGTGCTGCCATGATTATTTTGTGTTCCCCATGAAATGTATTCCTGTAGAAATATCACAATCTTGACAGTCTAATAGGACAACATTGTGTGCTTTTGCTGCTCATGTATTTTCAAAAACAATCCCAACTTTTGCTATTTCCTTCTTTTGGCATTCAAAAGAAGGAAAACTGTAACCTCATTTTCAGAGTTACTACCATCAGTATTTTCTATATTCTTTGGCAATGAGCACCTAAAATAGGCTCTTAATATAGGCATCCACATAAAAAAGAGGAGGTGAGAGGAGCTAATAACTTTGGGTAAGATTTGAAAAATGGTGCCACCTTCTCATTCACTTGCCTTTTCCTGAGTCACTCCTTTTTATTTTTTAATGTACTTTTCAATGCAAGTTACCAACCATTCACATTGCTGTGCACTACATTCTTCTGTGAAATATTTAACTTTCTGCTCTTTTCTCGTTATACATTTGGTTATGTAGTCTT
The DNA here is from genome assembly GCA_030449065.1 of Oceanodroma leucorhoa. NCBI lineage: Eukaryota > Metazoa > Chordata > Aves > Procellariiformes > Oceanodroma > Oceanodroma leucorhoa. The sequence continues at coordinate 794,945 of JASVER010000153.1, read as the reverse complement.
CATTATATACTTTTATCTACTACTGTGATTACATGAAATATTTAGTCTGTGAAAGATATCCATTTCTTTAAAAGTTGCTATCCTCTTCACTTTTTCACCTACTTCTACAAAACCATATTTTAAAATCTTTCTTTCATGGAATACTACTGTAGTGACTTAAAGAGCAGTCGAGGTAAAATATGGGAACAACTGAACCTAAATTGGAAAACTCTGTTTCAGTTGGGTCTCATGCTGAGTTATTGCTGCTTTTCACAGTTCCCTGGTGCTTTCAAATTTTGGAGGATGCAGGAAAGACAAGCATAACCAGTCCATAGATCCATATCGTATATATGGGAACCTAAACAGAGTTAAATGTGGACCTGACTTGAAAAGTGAGATTGCTGCCGGAAGGATGGTTTGAAAAATATTAGCTGGTGGGAACTCAAGCCATTTTTGTCAGCCTTCAGTGTTTTCTTATACAAAACCCATCTCTAAGTAGAAAATAAATGAGACTCATATCATCATGTAAACCTGACAAAAATTTATACTTTGAAAATAGTATCATGAAAGGCCAACACTGAGTGGATATCTGGAATGGATTTCAAATTCCTATATTTTACTAGGTTTAAATTTTGGCAGAAAAATATAGAACAAGATACTCAAATGGCTTGCCTAAGATTTTGTGTTAAGTCATTGACTCTTCTATTGGCCTCCAGATATGATCAGGACCAACAAAGAAAAAAGATGCTGTATTACCTAGAGTTCGCCAGAAATCTGGCAAGAAATTTCACTTTAAGTAATAATATTCTTGAATGGAGATGAAAAGTTAAAGGTTTGGATTTATTTTTTGTGTGAAAGAGGAATCGTAATTAAAAAAATCCATTTAAAAAGAAAAACAATAACAAACAGAAAACCATTGCATTTTCAGCTTTCTCTTTAGSTGGACACATCCCATCTTCCTAAGTCCCTGAGGAGCCAGCAGCATAACTCCACAGGCAGGTGGAAATTCAGTAGCTGAAAGAATATGGCAGGCTGGCACACCATTCAGGCAGTCTGGCAAGCAGGCAGGTAAGAAACCAGGCAGAGAAGGAGACAGCTTGTCTTAATCACCTAATTCCTTAGATAAATTTGACAGAATCAATATAGTATCATGTAGTATTTTAGCCTGGTGTAATTGGCTTATTGTGCCAGGGAATAGTTCCAGTAGTAGATTTTCAATCTATCCTAAGAGTAGTTTGCACTGCCAGAACAGCATTCACCAGGGATCTCAAAGCATTTCCCAAATGCTCCTGAATGAAGCCTTGCAACACATCCTTCACATTGGGCAAGAAAAAACACAGGAATTAATGGAAACTTTTCCTTTCACTGGACACAATCCAAATTAGCATCACTGAGCACTCCCTTCACTTCAAGTGGGAATATCAACATAAATGTAACACATATCCTCTAAGAGACAGGACCTGTTCTTAATCTTTTTATTAATCAGTTTTATTCATACACTTTTTAAAACATATGAGTGATTATTATAAGAGTAAGTAATGCTCACTTTAAAAATGTGCTGCTGTAAGTAAAAAAGCTGAAGTCAAAAGCCGCTGATATCCCCAGTTGCCATTGAAACCAGGAAAGTAAAAAAATAATGGATTTTATAGCCTTCAAATATCTTTCAGGTTCCGAGTATATTACAGATATTCTGTCTGTGAATATATACCATGATTTAATATGTATTCACTAAGTGCTGTTTTTCTTGACTTCTTTAAAAAAACTAAATCACTGTGTCCTTTTTTTATATGCAATATTTACTGTTTTTCTTTTCACTGTATATGTGTTCATTTTCTAGGTGCCTTTACCAAGTAACTTGGATCAATGAATTCCAGTTTTTCTTGTAACTGAAATATAAGCACCTGATGTAATTTCTAAGATCTACAAAGTGCCAGTAAGGTGTCAAGCTGAAATTAATGTCTGTGCAAGACCATTCTGTAATTTTCTTACAGTGTCAAATACCAAGGTCTTATCTGATTACATCAAGAGTACTATGAAAGGTAAAGAAACCTTTGCATACTCTTTCTTTGGCTCCATGGGACCAGGCTTTTCACTACAGACCATACATYAGAAGAAAAATGACAACGTTTCACACTCCAATGTGAAAGCATTTATTTCCTCTTTTGAGCCTTTATTACTATACTATTATTATAAATCTTATCATCATACACTTACTGTAGTGCATTAGTACCATCAAAACAAAGGGATTCACTTTGAATAAAAAAGATCATTGTGCCTTCTATAATTAAGAGAGTTTTGAGGAAAGCTTGCAATGGTATCCCTAGGTTTTCRGAAAGCCCTTGTTTAGCTCTTGGAAATCAATGCTGTTCTTCAGAATTTTACTGCTCTTCTTTTGTTACCACTAAAAAAGCTCCCAACAATAGTCGTTGATTCCAGAGAAGAATTAAGTTTAGTAGTATTCCCAGCCATAATATTCAAAATGCAAGCATTATGCTACATAGCATAATGTTGCCTTGCAACGATAAATAACTTAATGCATTTTGGATTCTTATTTATCTCCTGGCTTTTATACACTTGACATATATTTAGGTATTTTTTTCAAGCTTTTCACTCAAACATGAGTTTTGGGAAAAGAGAACAGTTGTTTGTAGTTGTTGTTTTTATTGTTGYTTAATGAAAGCCAATTTTCAGTTACAAGAAGTGAAATCTAAGAAAACTGCTAGGTAGTAGACAAACCACAAAACTGCGGGAACTGCCAATCCTAGTACAGCTTCACAAAGATATAATGTATTTCACTTTCATAATAACTAGCTGAAACTAAGGCCTAGCTTTAGATTTCAGGGGAGAATTACTAGTAAAGCTCTTTCATGTTTGGGAGAGCCCATTTTAAACATTATGAACATGGGCACATAGAGAAGAAAGTTTCTAAATGAAAAACTGCTATTCAGCTACTCCAGGGATGGAGAATAGAATTGGAGTTACATTATCAAATGTGAAAGCCATACAAAGGGAAAAAGAAATCTATTTTAAGAAATTTCATTTATTTATAAAGCTAATAGATATGGAAGATAAAGATACAGGAATACAATCCCTTTATCATTTTAGAGGGTTTAAAAATAGAGTTTTAGGGGAATACGTATATTTTACAGCATTCACTTTAAACTTAGGCATTTGGTCTCCTATTTCAAAGGAGGGAAAGAGAGATGGAAATTGCCAGAGCATGGCAGTTCACTCAGATTCCTACAGTAGGGTGGGAAGAATTGCCGTCTGGAGAAGCCTGTCTTTCTCCTCTGACTGCAGGCTGTCTTGAGCAATTAGCTTATACTTGATTCCTAACATTTAGATAGCTAAAATTAGGCAAGATAAATTCCACCTTATGTTAAATACTTCTCCATGAAGACAGAAACATGAAAAAGACTGTGAGGTGGAAGATAATGGGATTATCTGCATTGCTTGTGCCAGGGTGCACTGAAGAACTTTAGGTCTTCAGCCGAGCTCCTAGTATGCAATGCACAATGCAAACACAGAATAAGAGAGCACACTATGCCCTAGAGAGCTCATTCATTCCCCACTGTCAAAGATACTTATAGTTCTACCAGAGCAGGATTATCTTCCCATGCTGGTCTGCTACAAAACTATGATCTCAGTCATAATTCAGTAATCAGCTTTCTAATGCTGAGAATACATTAGAAATGAAAAAATGTTAATACATTATATTGCTATCTTCTCTGATTCTTAAGGATGCCTTATTCATCAAGCTTCCCCACAATAAAACGTCTAACTTCCATCACAAGCTGAAAATATTTAACAAACAATGTTTTAAGAATTCAAAAGCRTTTGTAACCATCCGGACTCCTATTTTATAGGTATCGAATGGTAAGATAAAGGTTTCTGTGTAGCTAGAGGTGGGCTATAGTATCCCACTTTCGTATTAGAGTATGTGGAAGCATAATATTCTAAGAGATTTAGTTTAAAGATCCAAGGGTAAAATCAGATAAAATCTTATGAATTTCAGGGTACATATCCCAGCCCCAGTATCCATCCAGTATGACTTGTCTTCTTTTTTGTTCAAGTTGTGCTCATATAATTGCTGTGCAGACTATCACAGAAGATACAGAAGTTCATGACAATGGACAAAATGTCTGCAATATCGGATGTTTTTTCCTATAAGACAGGTCATATCATTTGTCTCTGACCAACTTTGCTTCCTCCTTTCTGTGTGACACACAGAAAATATAGATACGTCAAATCCTATTTATTATCCCATACAAAATGGTGGCCATGCTAGATACACAGTTGATGCATGCCGGGCATGCCAGACTTTTTTCGAGGGGAAGATGTTACGAATTATTCCACATCAGGGATTGAGTTATATTAACTGAATTGTATTAACTAGTCTTTAAAATTCCATTGACATCTATGGGAACTAAAAACATTAAAGCTGCAATATTGTAAAACAAGCATAATAGGTTGCAATACAAAATTTATTTACTACTAGTTTGCTTTTTAACAAGCTTTAACACAGTGTCAAATTTTCAAACATACCCAAATGTTGGGATTGGTGACTATTAATGAATTTATTTATTTTCAACTAGAAAAATGCTATAAATTACTTGTTCCCGTGAGGCATACATTGTTAAATCCAGGAGCTGAAATCCATACAGTAACATCTAAGATAAAACTTCAGGGAGTAATATAACAATAACTGTAATGAATTAAGAGATAATTGAATTTGAAAGCAATTAATCTGGTGCAACTTTTTTAGCTGATACATTAGTGGCATAACTGTAAAATTGAAGAACTTCCATCTGACATTGCTAGACACCTCAAGAGATAGACAAACCTCTTATTAAAAGGGTTGAGATAGTTATGGCAGAAAATTAAAAGCTGATGATTCATATTGCTATTACAGAAGAAATAACATCACTTGGAATTTATAAATTATTCTTTTTGTCGTAGAATGCATAATGAATCACAATTTTTGTTCATCACTTGCTTATTATTAATTTAACAGGCATAGAGATGGTGTAATATATTTTCTCCAATTCTATTTTTTATTAATAGAAGTCTTTCTTTTCAGGTTTAGCACAGTGACCAAGAGGAATGTAGTGTTGGGGTAATGAAGGAGCAAAGAAAACAAGTCTCCTTGAATTTCAGTTCTGATTTACATAGAAGTCTGCTCAACAGAGAAAATGATTCTATTACCCACAACAGAACACACACCTCATTATGGAAGCATGCTGCTTTAATGAAGTCACAGACTACAATGCAGGGATTGTGAAGGGCTCGTTTGGGACGCAGCTGCTTACCTGGTTGCAGAAACATGCAGGGAATGTAAACATTTTACCCTTTCTCCAGCTAATGTGCAAACAGTTGTAAGGGTAATGAAATTAATGGTATTACATCAATACTTACATAGAAAATATTAATTTATATGTGTTTAAATATAAAATATCAGGCCTCTTTACATCCAGGACCTACTTTCAACATTTCTCTTTCTCTGGAGAAAACAGTACAAAAGTTATTAAACACAGAAAGGAAGTTTGCTAAACGTTCCTTTTTGAAGATGTCAGTGATATATATTAATATATAGTAAGGCTCACTTGGAATATATTCTCTTGTTTTCAAGATAAGGCATCTACAATTTATGCTKCATTTCTCAAATTGAAAGCAGTGTAAGTCTTAGGAGCTTTAGAGGAATTCTGCATGGCACAGATACAGCAGATACAGGAGGTCTGTGTTAAGTGCATGTTTAGATATAACAGCAACAGAGGAGCTTCTGGTTTTGTCCAGGTTGCACAGCTATACTACCCCTGAAGCTTTCATTTGGCTTTCAAAGTGAATCCTCTGAGTGTCCACGGTGTCTGACTGCAGGAATGCCCTCCAGGACAACCTGAGCACAATCTGGCTGGAGGAAACTGGTAGGGAGAAGCTGCCCTTTCAGTGCCTGTCAGAACATCCATAGACACACTGTGAATCACCCTGACATGGAGCATGCCAAATGCCCAGCAACCCCCAGCACAGGTCCCATCTGAGAAAGAGAAAAGGGAGGAGCTGCACCTACAGCATCCCATTGGATGGATCTCCACAAGGAACACCTGTGAGCCGTTCAGCAAATCCATATACTTTCAGGCTCTTCTCATCACAGATGCATCCCTAGTCTCATGTGAAAGAGGACATATCTGTATGCCATATAGCCCAGGTCAGCCATCTATTAGGAGTAAAAGACAGGTAAAAGACCACCATCTTGCTGTGACAAAGGCACTACAGATGTGGTCTCTCCGTAAACAGTACAAAAMCAAGCTTCTTATCCAGCATCCAGGCCTCCCCCAACTGTTCACCCATCCCCAGGGCTGAAAACCAGCCACTTTTCAGCCTGGAAACAGGTCGCAAGTTTCCATCTGGGTCCAGGCACAACTAGCTCATCYAGTAAGGAGAAGGCAAACTGCCCTTTTTGGGCAACCTCTTTCTGGTGTGGGACTCAGAATCCTTAGATTCATCTGCTGTTGCTCTTGACACACAAACTAGGTTGTGTTCCTGGATATATGCCCTGTAGAGTGTATGGCAGTGTAGCCCCTCACAACAATATGCCTTGTTCTCTTCTTGCATGGTGGTCTCTAGGACCTTTACTTTTCCACTGTCTTCTAAGCTCATTTATGATAGCTGTGACACATACAAGTGCAGTGAGACCATTATAGAGACTGATGATGGGACATTTTAGAGTAAAATGGTATTTCATGGCACAGACAAGTTACAGTGGGTGAACACTAAGAGTCTTTTGCTAGACATGCTGTGAGGACCTGTGGGATGTCTTGATGAGAAAAGCTTATGCAGTTTGGATATGTCTGAGCTACTCAAAAAAAGTCCTGGGAATTTGGTGCATTGACAGCAAGTATAAGTCTGAGGTGCGCTTGCTGGCATGGTCTTTAGAGGGGCCAAAAAGAGCGGTGGAGACAGAACTAGTGAAAATGAGAATTGCCAAGTTAAATCTCCAGCTTGCCAAAAGGAGAGCTTCCATGGGGTAACTGTGTAAGGAGGGGGGTAGGTGAGAGGCAAAGAAGTTATCAGTTCCAAATTACCTTCAGATTGACATTACAGTTAATGCTTACAAAGTTTAGCCCTTATTTTCAAGCTATGTTTCTGAAAGCAAAAGTGAAGGTAAATTGCAGGTCTGGGGAAGGTGTAAGGTCTGTACAGTCTTGCTCTAATTTTCTTGCCACCAAATTAGAGTTCAGGTGCCTGGATGAGGGAGAGTCCTGTGGTAATTTCTCAGTGCTTGCTGCCCTGAGTCCCATAACCCTTGCTACTGCAGAGGTCTCCCATCTTTCCTTCAGTTGCCTCAGGACTCCGTCCCTCATCTTTCCTGTCTCAGAGCTACTCTGAGCCCTTTTAGCCTATCCCTTTGCCTCCCATCACTCAACTCTTCCCATCTCAAAGCCTTCCCTGCCCTCTGCCCAACTATTCCCAAATCCCTTCCTGACTTAACGGCCCAGGTTGATGCTCTCTGACACTTCCCCACCACCTCTTTCTACTCATGTCTGTCTCCAGAAGGCACAGCTTTTGACAGAGAGGCTGCTGTGTTCCTCTACCMCTGCAGTGCCTACACCCTGTGGGGATAGCTGCTGCCACAGCAAGTCACCTCTGCTGCAGGCATCTGCTGGTACCCTTCAGCTTGTCTCCACTCATGTCCTCCCAGCAGCGGTTGTGGCTCTCATTCTGGCAGGGATTTCAAAATCCTGCAGAGAGGTTGCATTTACAAAATATTGCCCTAGATGCGTTTCAGAGGAAATGTTCAGGAAAAAAAAGGAGGAAAGAAAGCCCTGCCTGCAGGACCCCTCTCTCCCCTACCAGCCATGGAGATTTTCTGGGAGGATCTTTGAGGTTTTATTTAGCTTTCTCTCTTAAAATGGTTGGCAAGTGTTTTTAGGAGACTTTGGCTTTGCCTTAAAACCTTGATATAACATTAAGGAGAATTACTTAATTTAAAGACAGCAAAGACCAAGTAGGTCATCCAGTGCAACCTCTCAGCAGTGCAATCTTGCACAGTTCAGTGTATTTTGTGGTGTCTTCATCCAGTCTAGATCTGATTTACAAGGGATAAGGTTTCCTGTACTCCTCAGGAGTTTTTCTGACAGTTTATGTGATTATAACCTTTAGAAGTTTGTAACATAAGCAGCTTGATACCTGTGACTTTCATTCAGACTACAGAAACTTCCATTTTACACCATACTAATTTCACTTATGTACAAAAGCTGAGATATACTGTTATAGCTCAGCAGCAACGTAAATAAAGGTGAAAATGGGCTACTCAGTCATTTTCTCTTTACTGCTCATTCACAGGGAAAAAGCACTCTGACTAAGCAAGATCTCTCTCTTCCTATAATCGCAGTGCACCTCACCTGCTTTCAACCCTTACCTCTGCTCTTCTGGCTGAACATGTCTTTTTTTTCCCTTCTTTCATTTCTCTTTTAACTTTTGACCTTTTCAGTAATTTCTCAATACCTTTTCTCAGATGCTTTGGGGGATTTTATGAAATACTTCAGCGTGTTCTGCAAAGCTGTAGGATGCCTGAAGTTCACAGTAAGTCTTACTTACTGATTTGCTATAGTGCGTGAAGGAACTGCTGTTCCACTGAAACCAACAAGGATTATGAAACAGATTTCTCTGGGGTTCAAATGCCACCTTGTTTCTGCTGTTTTTCTGCTTCACTTTTCACTTCCAACAAAATTTTGAAATCACTAATTCTGATACAAGTGATTTGATACCAAATTTTAGAGCAGCAAATAAGATGTGTCAGCTTGACTTTTAACACTTGTGTCAAGCATGATTTTGTTCTAGCAGGCAACAATACAACAAATTTGCATGCTTAATTGTGCATAAGAAAAATCACATTGACTTGAGCAGGACTACATGGAGACACAAATTCATCATGGATGATTGTGTGATGAAGGGTGTCATTGTCTGCATGACACAGCGGAAACAGCTAGGCTTGTGTTAGCATTGAATAAGAAACTTCAGAAATTCGGGGTTTGAATTTTGTGCATGAACTGTAATAAGGCCATTCCACCCATTACGTTTCTCTGTGCAAGGAAGAAAGGTAAGAACTATACTAGAATTAGCATTGGAATAAAGAGATAACATAAGTGTTTATGCTCTCAAGTGCTTGGGGTGCCTTTTGAGTTGTCAAGTCTTATGATACTGAGTATCATTTACACCTGTCACGTGTTGTTGAAAGACACTTCTAATTCTTCGCCAATATATTTTTGGACAGAGCAAAGCATTTCTTGTTATGATAGTGAATGACAAGTTTTACAATTTCATTTGTGGGGAAATATCTGCAGAGAATTTAAGTTGAAATGAGCAAGACGTGACCTCTGCTTGGATGTGCATGTGCAGTGGGTATGGCATTACCTGTCATACAACAGGCTGGGACTAGTCTTCAGAATTCTTCTTCTTAACTATGTGCCCTAAATGTATTTGAAATAAGTCTGGGTAAAATGATTGCTATTATATAATGGGTATTCTGGCTGGGATACCCAGAGAAAACACATGCAAGTTTTGCCTCATTGTAATTTGATGTGCTCAGTTTTGAAAAGGCACTGTTTTTCCCCATTGGGCCGAAATATTCATAAGCAAAAAAATATTTTGTAAAACCTGCATTTTTCCATGAACCAAACAAAGTGAAAACCTAGTAAATGGCTCGAGTTTTAAGCTATTAATCAAGTTGATATTTGGACATTATACTGCTATGAAAATAAGATTTTTGAGTCACCTTAAGTGACTCAGTCCTTCTGGAATAAAGCATTGAATTTCCAAGCAATGATATTCTTTCTACCGGTCTGAATGCTGAACAAGATCATTGTGATTAATGGCTATCATAATTAATATAGAATGAATTAATAATGACTTTCAATTTTGCAGTAAAATGCTGAAGATAACAGGTATCTTCTGTGATCTCCTTACTCTATGTCTACAAAAGACTAATGTTTTAATGCATACAATTAAACGATGTGAAACTGTTATTCTTCATTCCCTTTGGAAACAAATGTTTTGTAGCTTAATGTTGATCAGGTAGTAAAAGCTGATTAAGTTAGATATATTTACAAGGGAAGCGCGGAGGATATTTCCTTAAAGAGAAATTAAATTTTTGGACACGGAACACTTATAATGAGGTGTAACTGACAGTTTATCATACTCAGTCCAAATTGCAATAACAAACCTGCATGAATAATAATTATTTTCATATTTACTTTTGAAAACAGGGCTTTCAAAAACTAAATAGTGATTTGTATACTGAAAAAGTATAGTAAATAATTATCCACTATCACCAGATACACATTGACCATTATARTCAAACTCTCTTCTTGGTGCAATATGTGAATGAATGTACCAAAAGACAGTTACCTTTACTCCTGAGAATATAAATATTTGAGACAGAGTACGGGTGACAGAAAACAATAATGGGGGCTTGAGGCTCTATAGTATTAAACGACTTACAGTCTTGATCACATAATCATCCCTCCTATTTTTCATTTTGTTGTGATACCAAAAATTAAATGTTACTAGTTTTATCTTTGTGATCATGTTCTAATAGCTCAGAACAGAGCTTACTTGAAGTTAGTGGCACTTCAGAGATTTGACTTTCACACACAGTAGGTAATCTGGGGAGATTAGTAAAATATGTAATAATGTTCATATCATTTCTGTGGATAAACTGGGACTGCAAACATCTACCCCAAAGCTTTGCTTCAGGTTCAAATCAGTATTTTCCTGCTCCATTTTTGTTGGATTTTGAGGGYTTCTTTCTTCTAGATTTTTGTGTAGCTCCATGTTAGTTGGTTTTGAAATGGATGATTTCCAAGTTGTCCCCAAACTGTATATTCTCTGACAGAATCATGGGGAAATGACCATATAATTTTTTATGATGTATATTTCTCTAAATCCCCCCAAATGTTATTCCTACCATGAAATGGACATAGTAGGTGTTTTTCTGCTTTCTCAAAAGTGCCAAGTCTATAATGAATTCTGAATTCAGTAAATTTATGGATTCAAATCTCTGAAATACAACAGGAGTTTCCCGTACAGCAGGCAGCACCTTTGGGACACACCAGCTGTGCTCCCTTCTCACTGCCCAGCAGTTTCACCCCAAAATTCTCTGCCATAAGCTGGCAAATTGTAAGGTTGCCTTAACAGGATGGCTTTTGGGCAGCTGTACAAGTGAAAGCTACCATATTGGGACACAGAATCTGACACAGATCTTTTGATGTTAATTTGAAGCGTGAGAAAATATATACATCAATAAAAAAAAGAGGAGTGAGGCAGCTGAACCTCAAGATTTAGACTCTTATTGACATTTGTCTATGTACCTTGAGAAGTGAGGAGGAAAACAGTTGTTTAGACTGTCCCTGAGTTTAAGGGAAATGTCAATATTCAGGCTGAACATCTTGTAATCGAATCCCAGTGTGCTTGCTCCCATGCCTGTTTGATATAGATCTTCCATGTCCCCACACCTGAAAATAGAAACAACTTTAAATGTCACATCCTTTCACTGTTTGCTGCTGAGAAAATAGAGATCAGTGAAAGACACCTAGCAGCATTGTACAAATCAACAGCAGGCAGCGAGGAGATCCATAAGGCAAAAAGGCTCAAGCATCTGCCTTCAGCCTGAAAGATCATGTGCGGTAGTACTTATTTGCAAAGCTGTGGAAAACTCCCATCCGCAGAAATCCATCCATCATGAGGGATGTGTATTTTTTTTCATTTGCTCCATCTCCTTTCTGATGTTTATTTTAGAATGAATGGCCTGCCAGGCTGACTCTAACCGAACAGGTCTCAGGTCAACTGGCTGGCTTGAGGAAGAAGAGGGGGCTCGGTATGGGAGCTGTGGGCAGCCAGCCATCATTCCCAACTTCGGTGTGCCTCTGGGACTGCCATGCAGGCTCAGCTCTTCATGGTTAATTCCTACTGAAACTTCACTGAATTAGATGCCTTAATACTTTGAAGCTGTGGGACAGGTTCAGCTTTGAAAAGGTCTTTAGTTTTGATTAGTTGAAAAAATTGCTGGGTGACCAAACTTCCTGGGCCATTTTCTGAAGAGAAAATTCTGCTGAAGCCAAATGCTGGAGCTCCACTCAGAAGCACTGGGGCACAAGGTTAGTTTCCTTCTTCTTCTAGAGCTATCATAGACAAGTGGAGCTTTTATTTTCACAGGTTCCTCTTGCTATGCTAGGAAAAACTGTCATTCTCTTAGACAATGACACTTATCACCTTTCCCTTTGTTACCTATAAAAGAGCTGCTGTGCATTAATTTTAGAAAGTAGATGCAATTTATACACCTCAGCCACTCTTGTTTTTTCACCAACTGAACAGGGCAGTCTACTTCATCCTAATTCAATTGATTTTTTTGCCTACTGGGAGCACAAGTAATAAATAGCAACCTTATTTAAAGATCATTGCAGTGGGCTTGCAATAGTTGTTCAATAGCTTCAGTGCAATAGTAGTCTTTGTYTGATGGCTATGTGGGTTCCCACTAGGTCTGAAAACATTAATGATCTGAGGAAAGCCATTTCCTCCTTAATAGAAGAATCAATCGGACTGAACACATAGGTTCAGGCTGATATGATTAAGTGACATGTGCTAAGGAGGTGGACTTCTTGCCATATATTTTAACCTCTAAAGAAGCAAATGCTAACCATCGATGATTTTCATACCAGGTTGGCTAAGAGCATAAAGTTGGACAAGGTGATTCTTAATTTGTTGTATTTTTTTTTGGTGTGCAAAAGAACAATATTACAAGCTACTTTCTTTGATTTATTGCTTTTTGAGGCAAAAGAAATCTGAAACCTTAAGTAGGCGTAGAGGATTAGATCTCAGCCAGCAAAGGACAATTTCTTTGTTTTATACTCCTACGAGGTCCATTGGCAGATGGGACAGGATTTAATTTCATTGTCCTTCATTTCCATAGACACGTGATCAAGAAAGGCTGCACATAGTGCAAGATGCCATTGACTTTATTGACCTCAGAAGTGTAATCTCCAAAGTCTGGCTCCTTGTGATAAAAGAAATTCTTGGTGCCATAAATATTTGTCCCCTTTGGCCGTTCCCCTTTGCAGTACTCATTACAATTTGGTGTTGTTACATGTATTATGAAATCTGGAGGCATTTAACTGCTCATTTTACAAATAAATCTAAAATAAAAATTTTGTTTTCAACATTACTTAGAATTCCTACAAACAACAGATGAAGGATGTGTTTATTTAAGTATTTATTCTGTACCCTGTTTCTCATCTATACATACGTAGAATAACAAGTACAATTTTACAACGCTTTTCTACACCACCGTAAGCTATTGCCAATGTCAGAATGTTTGTTCCTCCACTAAGAGGCACGAATCTCTTCAAAGTTTAATTTTAGATAAGAGTAGTAATAATAATGCAGCCTCTGTTTACTGAAATGTTGCAAAGATATTTCCATTAATGGTAAAAAATGTGGATTATCCCACACTYTGCTTTCTGCAGTGACCATGTGGTTTTGATCATTTGTATCACTTTACAGAAACTGAAATTTCTTTTCCAGGAATCCTGCTCTTTAGTCTTTGAAGACAGTGACAGCACTGCCATTGACTTTACTGAAATTAAAATGTAAACCCTCAACCTCCATGTAATCTATCTTAATATACAGATTTCTTTTTGTTTGTCTTCTATTACACTTGCTTTGTAATGATTGTTTTCTGAATTCTGAAGATTAGACTTTCAATAAACTATTTAGTAGCCCACTGGATTGTCTTAATCTTCCTGATTCTTTTCATTGTCTCTTTTTTTCTGTAGAAGGAGCTTTTCAGTCACATTCTATTGAAAAATGTCATAGGTGACATAATAATGGTCATGAAAGTAAAGATTCAGCTAATGCTACCTATATTTGGGGCGGGGTATGCTGCAATCCAATTAGAAAGTGGAGTGCATTGAACTACACCATTCTGAACTGTTCTCACATAAACTTTAAGTGGTGGTTGCCGTACAGATTGCGGGCAACATTCTTGTCTCTGGAGGAAATTAATTCAATTTATAGATTTGCCCTTTTAAATGTAGAATATTGAAACATTAGCTTTTATCCATCCGCTCCCTAGAAAAGAAATAGCTGTATTCAGATTGTCCTCATTTCTGTTAGTTTTACATGTGAAAGTCATTTCTTCATCAGTAAACAAAAATGGTCATTATTTCATCATTGTTAACCATATATCAATGTAAAATCACATAATCACTGAGACAAAATAACAAGGCTTCTAAGTGAAAAAAATCCCAAAGTCCCCTACCTGGATTGTCAGCCTATTTTGGGAATTCTTGAGAGAAATAAGCTCACAGCTCTGAGCTCCTCATGGATTCAGTAATGTCCGCTGATTTCTATGAAGCCTCTTGACCTGTGCTGTGCGCACCATTGAAACTGCCCACACAAGCATGCAGAGAACTTCCCAGGATCTTCAGGTCAAGGTCAATCCACCTCCATGGAGCATTATGAAAGTTTTTCTTTCCTGAGGGGAAGCGACATTACATTTGAGAAGTGTTGGACTACAAAGACCCTGAGAATGAGAAACCCACGTTTGTATCAGTGGCATAAAAAAAACCCTACAAGACTTTGTACATATTTTAAGCACTGCAGCGATTATGTAGTTTGACTTTGAGAAATTGAAGGCCCAGCACCTCAGGGAAAGATTTGCTCACTCTACAGCAGCATGTTTTTAGGTACAATGTGACATTAGTAAGTCTGTCTAAAAAACATCAAAATGTAATACTAAAGAGGACCAATTTTTCTCTCATAACTCAAAAGGCAGAGGAAACAACATGGAAAACAGTAAATAGCATGCTTATTAACCCCAAATTAAGCTGCAGTTGATTATTTTCTTTAGATTTGCTGGGCTTTATGTCTTCGTTTCTRTGGCAAACTGTCAGGGTAAATGGAAGAAAATTACTAAGCAATGCCTTGTATGATGATCATCTCTCATACATTAACTCCCCCACAACATGCAAATAACTCACTAACTGGTGTGCGCTGAGGAGAATAAGAGCACAATGCTTTTACTCTTCATCATAGACTACACTGCCAGGAACGGAAATCAGGCTCACTAACCCAGGATGCCTTCTACATCCCTTTCTACAGATAGGAATAAATTTGCCATCCAGCTCCAATCCAGAGGCTGCTTATAACAGCAAGTTACACAGCTTGGCTAGCAGTCCTGTGGTCTGCACATGCAAATAACATTTGTTCCTGGTGGTTTATTAACATTTAACTTAATTATTTGTTCTAATACTTCCTGTATATTTGCTTCAAACTCACCTCCCGCTTCTGGCCTATCTGCTACAAAGGATGCATCAGTGTCGTGGTTTAGCCCCAGCCAGCAACTAAACACCACGCAGCCGCTCGCTCACCCCCCCCCTCCGGTAGGATGGGGGAGAGGGTCGGGAGGGCACACGGAGGAAAACCCGCAGGTTGAGATAAAAACAGTTTAATAATGGAAATAAAGCAAAGTAGAACAGTGATAATAACAATGATAACAACAATAACAGAATATACAAAACAGGCGATACACAATGCAACTGCTCACCCCCACGTGTTCCRAACCCACCGCCCGAACCGTGCGCTTCCCCCCAAAGGGACCACCCCCGGTTTTTAAGCTGGGCATGATGTCACATGGTATAGAATACCCCATTGGCCAGCTGGGTCAACCACCCCGGCTATGCTCCCCCCCAGGTCCCCCTGCACCTTGAAGGGTGGGGAAGGCTGTMGGTGCAAGCACCACCCGGCAACAACCAAAGCATCAATGGGCCATCAACATTCCTTTCATTGCCAAACCCAAAACACAGCACCCCCTCCAGCTACAGGGAAGAGAGTTAACTCTGTCCCAGCCAGAACCAGGACAATCAGCTATGGGAATCTTCAGCTTCTTCAGCAGTGAAGACCAATGGAGTGAAGTCATTGGGCTTTCCTGCTATGGACTTATCRACCATCAGTGGCGCTCTTACATCTCTGTCATCAAGCTGTCCTGTCACTTCTGTAGGTGGCTTTCTGCTTTTGATGTACTTAATGCATTTTCTACCATCAATTTTCATCCTTTGATAAGTGACCTTTAAAATGTTTTTTACCCCTCTTAATTCCTGGTTTATATTTCATAGAATCATGAATCATAGAATCAYTCAGGTTGGAAAAGACCCTTAAGATCGAGTCCAACTGTTAACCTAGCACTGCAGAGACCGACACCCACCTCGCTACAACCTCCTTTCAGGTAGTTGTAGAGAACGATAAGGTCTTCCCTCAGCCTCCTCTTCTCCAGGCTAAACAACCCCAGCTCCCTCAGCTGCTCCTCATAAGACTTGTTCTCCAGACCCTTCACCAGCTTCGTCGCTCGTTTCTGGACACGCTCCAGCACCTCAATGTCTTTCTTGTAGTGAGGGGCCCAAAACTGAACACAGTGTTCGAGGTGTGATCTCACCAGTGCCGAGTACAGGGGCACGATCACCTCCCTACTCTTGCTGGCCACACTATTACTGGTACAAACCAGGATGCCGTTGGCCTTCTTGGCCTCCTGGGCACACTGCTGGCTCATATTCAGTGGGTCATCTGGTCACAGAAGGAGATCAGGTTAGTCAAGCAGGACCTGCCTTTCATAAGTCCATGTTGACCGGGCCTGATTACCTGGTTGTCCTGTACGTGCCATGTGATGATACTCAGGATGATCTGCTCCATAACTTCCCCTGGCACCGGGGTCAGACTGACAGGCCTGTAATTCCCCAGATCCTCCTTCTGGCCCTTCTTGTAGATGGGCGTCACATTTGCTAATCTCCAGTCAGTTAGCCAGGACTGCTGATAAATGATTTGAAGTGGCTTGGTGAGCACTTCTTCCTGCTTCCTCAGAACCTTTGGGTGGATCGCATCCGGATCCATAGACCTGTGTCTAAGTGGTGTAACAGATCGCTAACCATTTCCCCTTGGATTATGGGGGCTTCATTCTGCTCCCCGTCCCTTTCTTCCAGCTGAGGCGCTGGATAACCCAAGAACACTTGAGAAACAAAAAAGCTTTATGATAAACCACTGGTTCAAGTAGTCAACTGGGCAATAATAACACAATTTGCCCTGTAGTATTTGGAAAAGCATAAATTACTGGCTGGGGTTTGTACCTGTGTGTTTGTGAAAATACTTCTGAAGATTATTTTCTTGCCAAAAGGCTGACTTATTTGCAATTTCCTGAGTTGGTGAAAGAGGTATTGGAACTAACGCTTGACTAATTAAGTAACCACTGACTACAATAATGAAATAAAATCCCATATTTGATCACAGCTTTCTGTATTGTTCTTTTATTGAGCTGTGAAAATAATACTGAAATATGACCATGGATAAATGTTCAGTTAGAATCATAGAATTATTAAGGTTGGAAAAGACCTCTAAGACCATCAAGTCCAACCGTCTACCCAACACCAACATGCCCACTAAACCATATCCCGAAGCGTCACATCTACATGTTTTTTGAATACCTCCAGGGATGGTGACTCCACCACTTCCCTGGGCAGCCTGTTCCAGTGCTTGACAACTCTTTTAGTGAAGAAATTTTTCCTAATATCCAATCTAAACCTCCCCTGGTGCAACTTGAGTCCATTTCCTCTCGTCCTATCGCTAGTTACTTGGGAGAAGAGACCAACACCCACCTCACTACAGCCTCCTTTCAGGTAGTTGTAGAGAGCGATAAGGTCTCCCCTCAGCCTCTTTTTCTCCTGACTAAACAACCCCAGCTCCTTCAGCTGCTCCTCATAAGACTTGATGAGTTATTACACTGGTATCTCCATGTCTCTGCTCACTTTTCAGGCTAATCCCAACAACCTCATTTCCTTATTAAAGCTTTATAGAAAGTCATATGTGTGAGTTTTCACGGAAAATAAATTTTAATTTACACTTGTACTCAGGCTAAAAAACAAACTCCCCCTGCCTGCTAGGTTATGCCTGCTTTGCCTTTTGGAGCTATATCCAGAGAAGATGCTGAGGCCTTGTGTGATCCCTGACTTAACCCTATGCATCTATATCCACATGTGATGTCCATGGCAGATCTATCTGTACTGTAGGGCAGTGACCAACTGGATTTCTTTGGTTAGGAATCCCACTGCCCGGAGGATAGATGAGGTCTGTCTTGTCATGAGGCATGTTTCAATTGGCTAAACATCAGGCAATGACAATGATGTCCTGTGCCATTAGTGCTCTCCTAAAGTTTCAAACATTTCTGCATGAGGTTAAAARACATATGACACAGGACATGAAGGAGACCTCTGTGACAGCAGGAGGCCACAGTATCTAAAATGGCATCAGAAAGCTATATTTAGGCAGCTAAATTTTGCCTCCGTGATGACAGTAGATGGGATACCTGGTGTTGTCAGGTCACGGACACTGTGACTGTCCATCTGCACTATGGATAAATGACCACTACAGTACATACGAAAGGGCTATCAGAGGTTAAAGCTTTCCTCTCTTCTTCCCTGTCCCAACCCTCCCTCTGCCACCACCCTCTGGATGTACTGCAGATAAGTATGCGTGGTCTTGAACATGGGTTCAGAGGCCCATGGTCGGTTCACACAACAGGTAGATCAAAGACCAGCAGCCAGAACTTATGATCTCTGTGACTAGGCAAATAAATTTAAACCACAGAATGTAATATTAACAACTTGCACAGACAAACAAGTTTGGCTGTTTTTTATCYGGCAGCCTAGGAGATAAAAGGTTGTAGATAAACTATTCCTAATCCCCTGAATCAATGCCCTAGAAGAAGATACAGTTGTTTCTTTAAAGGATGTCAAAGACTGTTTGTAGACAATGAGATTAACTTGATTAAACATCAATTTCTCCAGTGAATATAAATGATTAACATTCACTAATCATAGTTTACTACATTCGATAAACTCTCAAAAGAAGATGGGTGTTCTTGGGATTCAGTCATTTAAAATAAGTTGCTGTCAGTCTTAGAAATAATGGCAAGACAAAGGAAATAATTTGATCAATTGTAATTACTCATTGCTGACTGCAGGGCTGTGGGTGTTAGCAGGCTGGGAATTGTGCTGAGTCTGAATTTCCAAGCACAGGTGGGTAAAGCTACACAGGAATCATTATGCTCATCCTATGGAAAATTTGGGATTTTGGGTTTTTTTGTAAGAAAAAACCCAAGCAAACACAAAACTGGAAATGCACAACATCATAGCATGTATTTCTTTGAAGAAAATTTCAAGCCAGTGAGATGGCAAGGGATTTAGGCCATTCTGGTAAAACAGAGAGCCCAAGAAGCATGTATTACAGTACTCAGCCAGGTAGGTCTGGAGGTAGCTTAGAACCTACCTACCTCTCAGGTTTCCACAGTTGTCACACAATCATCATGATCCCACAGAAAGCTTCAGTTCTGTTGAATCACCATTTAGCAGTTGAGATCCAGTTCACTGGAAATCTTCCAACAAGTTCTAAAAAGACAAGGTAGTTTTTCCCCATGTTGGAGTTTTCTAATTCACATTTTAATCAAAATTCCTGCCTTTGTAAACCAATGGGAAACAGCTGAATATATTTAAAATCAAATCATGAAGCAGCTCAAAATAGTAGCTGTGTTTGGATCACTACACAACGAAATGATGAGAAAAGGTATTCCTGAATAGTACTAGCAGCTGACAAGACAATACAGGGCTATGGTAAGAACATAACTACTTATTATTATTCTTGCCTTGAAATAGCATTTGCATGGAGACAATTTATGTTTTATTTTAATAACATGCTAAGGGTAAACAAGATAAAATATGTGTTGGGATGACTTGTCTGATTCTGAGGAAATTACTCCCAAGAGTTATCTAATATTTTGTCTCAGATTTTTTATTGCTATTTCCTGCTAGTCTTATCTGGTCTACATGTTGTTATCAGAAGCTCTATAATACATTCAAAATACATATAAAAAAACTAATCCTGAGGGTACTGACAGTTCATTTCTTCTTTCTGTTTCCTTCCTTTTCAACTAAAGGCTGAAGAATGTTAATAAATCTACTTCTTTACCTCTCCYACCCTGAGACCACCTACCCTGTAGAAAAATGGAAGTTAGACCTGATCAGTCTAGAAACATTCCTTTTCAGTTCATTTCACTCTCCTTTGATAATCACCAGTAGTAAACAGCAGAGGGCTGTTAATGCCCTTTAATTTGCTTTAGAAACTTAGAATACAAGTCATTTTATTCCCCCTGGGTATACATAAATGAAGGAAAGCAAAGAGCGCACACATTTGACTGGTCACAGAACAGTCATTAGCTTTATTCATCAGTATCTAGCAAATTTCCTATTTGACTCAGAAGTTCAGAGGATTCAAAGCAGCCAAGATAAGAACAGTAAAAAGTGCAGCGAAATGTGGTCTTCTGGCTCAAAGGTGGGAAGCAGGTTGTCTCCATTCTGCTGCTGGCTTTCGTGGTGACTGAAACAAGCCACTGAATGCTTCTGGTCCTCATATGAGAAATGTTTTACCAGATCTAGAAAGGGATGTACATCAAAGGAGGAGAACAATTGTTTCACATAGAGGGAATATTGATTAAGAAGGATGATTAAGAGGAAGAATATTAAAAGAAAGAATTAAAAGAAATTAAAATGTAAGAAAAATAATAAAAAATGTGCTATGTATTGTGATGCATGCAACAACCTCACAAGACAAATGATAAAACCCCTCTTATTTGCAAAATAAGTTTATAAATAGAAATAAAGTAAATCACCAAACATTTGTAAATGTACTCACAAACATTCAGTAAAAGCAATGCAGTGTAAATTAAGGACAACTCCTTAGCAGTCAGCAGTTATATAAGTGTAAAATCAGCATAAGTGAGGTCAGACCAGGGTCTAGGAATGYTAATGTATTTGAACTGGAATGTTAATGCATCTGAACAGGAATGCCAGGTACAACTTTACAATGCAGCGTCTGGAATTAATATTCAGTACTCTTCCCCTCTAACAGACTTTGGTACTGTGGAAAATACAAGAAGCACAAAAGAGGAAATCTCATTCATCTGCCAAAACCACAATCAGCAAAGCAAACTATGAGTTGATAAACAGCTGTTTTTCATTCTGATATAATAGGAACAGAAAGAGAAATACGGAAATTAGAAGGCTGCAAATGAGGTTGTTTCACTTCCTGTTCAACTCTCGAACGTCCCAAGGAAAGAACAGCACCTGAGTTTTCGGTGTCCTTCCCCGGCATTGACTTATTTTTGCTCTTTCAAAGCTCTCCAGTGCTCACTTGTATCTCACAAGAGAATGCGGGCAAGTGTCAAGTATGTCAGTAATTCCAAAAAGGAGAACAACCATTTTGTGTCATTTCAAAGAAAGATCTCTGCTGAAGCCACACAGCCAGAAGAAAAAAAAATACATTACATCCCCCACCCCAAAGACAGCAGCCAAGCAGCAGAGTGCTGAAAGGAAAGTAATTCAAGAGGAGACCAAAATAAGGAGAATGAGAAAGAAAGTGGGTTAGCCTGAGTGATTTAGGATGGGGATGATTCAGGCTATTGTAAGCTGAAGTCAGATCACAGTGGACTTGGCTGGTTGCCTTGTTTGATTATTTTTTGGGCTGCAAACCTTTTGGGGGGAATACTATGAATTATAATAACAGATGTTCACTTCACAGCATCTTAGCTTTTGACATTTCACGGTTCTGCACAAAGATACCATTCTGAAAAACTTGTATAGTGCTACTAACTTTGCAAACACTAAGACTATAAAAAGCCTGAGAGGTAAAATATAAAAACACAAAAAAGAAGTGAGCTGCTTTACCATTCCTTTAAAAAATGCTGCTAATGTGATTGTGAGTAGTTGCCGAGTCCTCTTTTGGCTAGATCCATTTCTCATAAAGCAGCAAGAAGTGCAAGATTAAAAAGCAAACACTGAAGAGTTAAAATGTCCTCAAGCCTGTCGTGCATTCAAACCTACCTTTGACCTTGCCTTTTGCTAATATGAGACAAACCACTCCTCTAACCTGCAGGACCTTGGGGGCCTTGAGATTAAATCAGGTCTCTGCCTCAAGGTATTTAAATTAAGTAGCTCTCTTAGTTCGGGCTATGTAAGTCAACCACCCCTTTGACCGGGCTGGGGAAGGAGGACTGGCTTTTCTGGCACAGCTCCAGGTGGGCAGTTGCCTTCAGAGCCCAGCAAAATCCCTTCCAGCACAGAGCAGAGAGAAAGATGTAAAACACTTCTCCCCAAGCCATCATCGTCTTAATATCTGCTCCTTAATGAATCCCAGCTGAAGGGCTATTTAGCAGTTGAAGACTGTTTCTTTTAGGCTGAAGGAGCTTGACCTCTCCTGTTGAAGAGAAGGACATTTATCTTGTTCCATAGCTGGCCGGCTGTGAGGCACACAGTTGCTCTGCCTACGCACTGCTGCATGCATCCCCRGCTGGGAGCAACGGCGGCCACGCTCACACGCTGTTTTCTGGAGACGGTACCGGCGAGTCTTTGGGCTCCATCCTAAAAAGGAGCTCAAAAAGGGGCGACCAAACATTGCAGGTCTCCACCTTGATGAATTCTGCTGCTGGGCTGTGGGGTTGCATTTCCCAGCCGGGGATGCCTCTACCAGTGATGGGGGTTGTCTGGGATGCCAAATCTGTACTTTTCTGAAAGATTTGTTCTTCCCATAACTAAAAGTCCCACTTCTGTTTCTTTTTTTTCCTGAGCACTGTACCCTCACACGTATGTCTCATGAGAGAGCAATCCTGGTTATGCTCCTGCCTCTGGAAAGGAGTTTTCAGAGCAGCTAATGGATTGGCTCATTCCTCAGTGGCTATTACTTATATCCATATTTAGGCAATAAACCATGTTAACATCTTACGGAACAGACAACAAAAGCAACACAATAGCATTACATTATCACCTGAAAAAGACAAAATGAGGCATAAAGATAGCAGCRGGGAGAGTTGTAACCTCCTTCATTTAAAAAGTCGAGGGCTTTGTTTGTGGAAGGGCAGTAGAAATGGTCAGGTAAAGAAGCAGTACAGAACGGTGCAGAAATGAGCAGCAGATTTTGGGCTTTTCTGAATAAGGTGCTTTGGAGCAGACAAGGCTAAGAAAATCTCTTCAGAATATACAGGGGAAGTGGATAGGTGGGGGAGAGAGAGAACTTGGCATCATAACTAGGGAATTCTCAGGTTTTTAGGATTTGAAAAGCCAGATTAGAGCATTTTTTTCTGGTTCCGCATGCCAGATAAATGTCCTGCTGGAGAGGAATAGGTGTACAGATCCTCTGACTGATGGAAAGAGTTAATTGATCCTGATCTGACAGCCTTTACAATTGGGCCGCACCTTGGGAAAACAGAAGCAAAATTTCTTTTTTTTGTCTAAAAAGAGGACATCAATAGTCCTATGCTATTTAGTATGATTTGCTCCTTTGATCTATGTACGGTTTTGTCTATCCTGTGTTAATTTACTTAAGTGTTTGCAAGGAGGGGCCAAGGGGAAAAAGCTTTCATGAGAGCTACAGAACTGCTGAGTTGTTTGACAGTAATTCTATTTGGAATTCATTTATTTAAGTACAGACAAGGTGGGGTTGAGAAGTGATTTTTTTTCTTGATACGGCTAGGATAAATAGTTGAATGAAAATGTGTGCGTTGATGACTGGCATTGCTAAAAGCTTATCCCCAAGCAAAGTTCACCTAGCGCAATGCTGCCTGGGCTACTGATTGGGTCTCCTGGCTGTGCCTGGCACTCTCATTCCTGTTCTAGACCAAAAACAAGCAAATACATGTGTGTACATKCAAGTACATATACAAGAAAAGCCACAATGAAAGCTTTACCTGCATTTTCCTTTCAGTGTGACCCAGGACTCCCAAGGGAATGATTTGTTAGAGACAGTAATTCATTCACCAGGACTATTTTCTAGCTTCGTTGCAGAGGCTGCAGAGGTGACAGTTGTGATGCTGGTTACTAAGATGCACTTACACAGTGCACGGAGATTGTACTGAAATGACCAACAGGCTTTTCACTTGAGCAGCAGTCTCTTGGGAACAGATTTCAGTCACTATTAACCTAAGCTGTGTTTAAATAATTGACATGGAGATAAAAGGCTTCATACCTTGTTACCAATTCTTCAAGCCATCTGCTCCTCCATTTTGTTGAATAAAATAGAACTGACTGGATTTGAGTTGTGTTGGTTGTTTGGGGTTTTTTTTCTCTTCAAAGGGGAAAAGTGAAGAGGACAAAATGGTAAAAGTTTGGTGTCAACAGCCTCTCTGTGCAGACCGGTTGTGATGTGCATCTGTACTTTTTCACACTATTCCTTGTACCAAGGAATTCTGTGTGGTCATTACTGGCTGGGGTTACTCTGCTTAGTAAAAGAAACAGAAATGAGAGACCCTAATATGAAATCTGAAGGAAAAGACACCATTGTATAAAATATAGGGTTATATAATAACATTGCGAATATTCTACTAAATGCCAGCATTTTTAAACAAATAATAGCTGAAAAATGCAAAAGAATTCATCATAAGATATTCTACTAACTTTATTTTTTCTACCAGGAAGTAATATAAAATAAGTTATACAATACAATTTTTTCAAAATATATTTTTCTTTAAATGGTAGCCTGGCTTGATCAAGAGGTCTTAATGTGTATTAGTAGTTAAAACTTGAAGCTGGATAAATAAGCAGTGTGGATTATTTTTCTTTGATTGCATATAAAATTATTTTATTGTCTAATTAATATAGTACACAAGTAAATTGAAATGAATATTCCCATGCATTAACTTGAAATAACGGAAATTCTGGAAATATTTCAAACTATAGTTTTTAAAAACACTTATTTATAATTAGTTTATTTTGTTAAAACTTAAACACATAATGATCTTGGTGAAAGATACATCTGGTGTTAAAGAACTGCTAAATTAAATAAATGAAAATACTAACTGAACAGGCAATAACTTCTCTTAAGGCATTTGCCCAGCTGTAGATAAGAAACATAATTTCTTCCAGATTATTTAGAAAATATCAGTTTGTATTTTATATATATGCCTTGCTTTTGTGGATTCCAAGATTACAAGGCCCCTGATTTCTGTCAGGAGCAGCACTCATTTATCCTGTATGCCATTAGCTCTGTCTTAAAGACTTTGAAGTACATTTTCCACATCTGGCTGTATGGAAGGTCAGGATGTTCCCAGCTTTATTTAACTACAACCAGATTCTGATCACTGTTTTCCAAACCATTTCATTTTTTATGTTGTCTGTCATTCTGCATCACTCCCAAGACAATATTAAAACTAAAATTGCTATGCTGTTAGTGATTTGATTTACATATTAAATTAAAATACAACAGTAACACCATYCATTTCCATATTGTTCCTCACAATAGCCTCAGACTACTTTTATAATTCAATTAATATTGATATGTGTATTAAGTGAAAATCTCTTCAAATTTTAACACACAAAGATGTACCGCTTTAGGAAGTTTACATGATTAATGGTAATCTTTGCCCCAAATAGCTTTTAATTAGATTAAAGGTAAAATATATCAATTATGGACAAATCTGCAGTAATTTAAGACAAGTATAAATTTTACAGCAGAGGTTGAAGAAGGGTACAGAAGTGCTGGATCCATATTAGCCCTTGCCAATGAATATGCCATTCGGCCCTCAACCCTCACCCATGACATCCCACCTCGAAATGGGGAAAGTGTCTCTAACTGAAATCATGATGCCATTGGAGTCAGAGGAAAAATTTCCAACATTTCATCTGCAATGGCTTTTCACCTTTGTTCTCATATAATACTCCATAACAAGCAGGTTTTATATTTGACTATATTAAAATTCATATATGAGGTACTAATGAAAGCTAAATGCCAGATTGTGAAAAGTGGCTCACATTTTTCCTTTGGTTCACATTTGATTTTTCTCTGCATGTCTCTCCAGCTCCTTTCTTTTTCTCCCTCTACCTTAACAAAATACATAGATACTATTTATAATTTTGGGGAACTCAGGATATGAATCACTTCCCATATAAAACCATCACAGGCACTTCAAGTCTTGCAGGGAGGTTATGTGGACATTTACAATCAGCTTTTTATTTGCTCCAGCTCTTTTACATCGTTCTTTAAAAATGTGCTCTTTCATTTCCCAGCTCACTTCTCTGACTGTTTAGATGGACTGTATTACTAAAGCAAGTTTGTCTCTCCAGCATCTCCAATGTCTGCAGCAGTTATTCCTAATGACTTTACATGATTTATAGTTTCTCTCAAATTTCTTTTTCCATGAGCTAATAAATCTTTCCTCAYAGCTCAAGGCTTCTGCCATCTTTTCCAAATGTAATATTTTATCTTGAGGCTTTTGTTTGTTCTATGTTTCTCCTTTATATCTTTATATTTAAGCTTATTCACAAATTAATTTCATACGAATTGTTACTGTAAATATCCAAAGCCTTTACATGTTACATTTGCATCTCAGTATCTCACAAAATATTTTATGGATTACCCAACCCATATACAAATTATTTGCAGGAGTTGTTATTTCATTCATTCACTGCAGAAAAGTAGGGTGAAATAAAGAAATCTTTAACAGCACATTTCAGCATTATGCAATGATTTAAGACAAGAAATGGGGAATGTCATACCAATTCAGTCCATGGAGAAATGTGGAAAGGCAAAATGCTGTTAACCTAGTTACAGTTTGGGGTAGAGACTTATATACATTATAATATTTTCTCATGGGGATATAAAATAGCTATGACTTATAACTCTCCCAAAGCTATGTAAGATCTTTTCCTTCCAGACTTACTGTACCACCAGTATGCTAATAAWGTTTATTGAGGAAAATTTCTAGATACTATATTGTGCATAAAGATAATGAAATTTAGTGTATTTAAAGTATCGTATACTCTGTGTATTTCAATGCTCTGTCATGCAGAAAACAATATTTTTAACAATTTCCTCACCAATGGCTAGGATTAAGTGAGGTAAATTTGGCAGGGACATCCTTAGCCCCTTAGCAGACTAGGAAGAGGTTGATCTCTGAAAAAAAATCTATGCATTGGAAATTGACTTGTGCCTTCTGGAAAATTTGTTCAACATAGAGAGCAGAGAAGATCAATGCACAGATAGTCCTCAGAGAAGGTTAGAAACGTCTCTGGAAAAAGTAATGACTCTTGGACCCAGTGACTGAGTTACGGGTCTTGTAGGAAAGCAGGAGAATAAATGAAAGACAGGGCAGGAAGGCACCAACATGATGTGCCCCTGAACCCACACCGAGAAGCAGTTCATGGGCAGTGGACACTGGTTGGAGTGGCACCCAGGTCTCTGTCTGCCTGTCCTGTGGCCATGCTCCTTCATTTAGCCACATGTCCAATATGTATCTGAAACCCAGCTTGACAAATCCACTTTATGACCTACCTTTAAAGCACCTTAGCACCAGGCTCGCCACACTACCTACTGGAGCATTTCCAGCAGCTTTGACACGTGCAGCCTGTCTGTTAGCACAGTCTGCACTGAAGCTTGTTGGGACAACAAACTAAAGCAGCCCGTGGGTGTTCAGGAAATGCTGCACTTAGATGCGTGAAAATGAAAGTCCCTCGGTCTCCAGTTTGTAAAGCACCATCTGTTGACAGATCATTCACACAGGGGCTCGGAGCCACACCATGGCAGAAGAGATGATGTCTCGCAGTTTTATGCATTAACTTTTCCATGAATTATCTACCCAGCTGTGCAAAACATTGTACTCAAACCTCCTGGAACTCAGGTTTGGATTTTTTCTGTTCATTAAACTTCGATCGTGTTTCTGAAACTCCTACAACCTTGGCTGAACTGGAAAGCCAGTGAACCTCCTTCATCTGGAGACACACCAGAGTGAGGTGGTGGACAACTGCTTTGTTCCAGTGCAGCTTCACTGGGGACTAGAAAGATTCATCTTGTTCCTTGTTATTTAAGACATACTATACTGCAGAGGAAAAAGATCATCCCTCAAAATATACAGGCTCCCAAAGCTTCAGAAATGTGTGCAAGTACATTTTTCACATGCTTTTCCATTTATCGCACGCCCATGTCTGTCTGCATCGTGTCCCTGGTAACCCCTCTCACTCAAGATCCACTGTACGACGCTGTCTCCCTGAGCAGTTTCAGACAGCTGCCATGCCTTTAAATCAGCCTGCCAGAGAAACATTTCCTCATTCTCTCTCCAAATGCAGCCTCCCTTCCTCCCCACTAAATCATTCTGGCCTAAGGCCCAGAATGGGTAACATTCAGTTCTGGACCAATGACAATTCTCCTTTACAGATGAAAATGTGGCTGTGTTTAGCGTTTTCTTTCCCAACCACACAAAGTTAGGAAGAAGATTTTTATATGCTGGTAGAAGTCGTTCCTGCTTCCCAATATTCCCAAGTCCTAGAGGGTCTCTGGGCATCAGATTTCAAAATTTTGTTAGTTTTCTGAACAGAACAGTAAATTAAGTTATTTTGTAAGTTGGTTTGTATTTATTCAATTTAATTTGCCTCTTTTTCTGAAGCTTGTGCTGTTAGGGAGAAGAAATGAGAGAGAATAAGAGCAGAGTAGGAGGAAGATAGGAACCCTTTGAGACAAAGGTTCAGTCAGATGAGACAACAGGCATGGGAAATGTGGCTTGGAAAAGAGAAAAGGTGGAGAGAGCTAGAAACCAGTGTGCACTATGGCTAGGAGAAGACGGAGATGGAAGTTGCTGTGTCTACTCAATATAAGGAGAGATATGAAGCCCAAAGTCTATAGTGCAATTTAAAAAAAAAATTAAAAAATTAAGGTTCTTAGTTGTGTTATCATTAACCTTGTAACTATGGGTCTTTCCTGAGGTTCGAAATAAAAAACAATTTGTCAGTGATTCTCTCAGCCACTTCATTGACAATCACTTCTCAAAATCATATCGCCAGTATGAAGGAGTATGGGAATTACCACCTGATACCTTCAAGAAAAGCCCAGATTTTACTCCCATGGTCATGCTTCTAATTATAGGCTGCTTTGACAATGTCTCCGACATATTGTCCTCACTTCCCTGGAAAACTGTCTATAAAGTGACTTTTTGTCAGTGCTGTGTCTGGACTGCCCTTGGGTGTTGGCTCTCGCTCAGCTCTGTCAGCTTCAGTCAAACACGGAGTCTGCTATATTTAAACCACCTTCTGGCCAGAGTGTGTCAGGAAAACCTCTATCTATAATCTTCTCAATGTACATAAAGAATACACAGTGACACATTTGATAACACCTCCCTCTTATCATACTCCTGGGGTTTCAGAAGGGCTGGTCTTCACCCAGAAAAGTGTTTGGGTGACTGCCTAGAAGAGCCACTGTGTGTCTGGGGAATTTGCTGATAAAAGGTCATCAGAAAAGACTCCTAGGCGTCACTGCTTCCTCCTCCATTCACCCATTCATAGACAGCAAAAGCTCGCAGCCTGCCAAGCCCTTGCAGAGTCCAGGCTCTCTCACATGACTAGTAAATCCTCTCTCTGGGAAAAGCCCTTGTGCCATTTAGGAGCTTCTTTCACCATCTGCAAAACATGCTTACAATAATCAAGTGATTCACTGGGGCACTGCAAATAACAACATTGGCAAACAGATGTCTGTACTTCCACTTTCTTCTGGGTGTTCATGATAACTAGCACACAAATAGCACACACAACCCTCACTTTCCTCTAGGTCTTTGATTTAGTTAAAGACTATACAAAAAAATTATATAAACCAGTATAAAAACTTAATGCTAAGATGCAGCACTGCCTGCTGGTGATAGTGCTGTCTCTTTGGTCATGATGATGCATTTGTATGGATACTCACTGAATTAGATTAAAGCAACTAAAGGTTGCCAAAAGAAACATTAAAGGAATGACATTGCAATGCACTTTTACAACCTAGGCTTATTAGAGTTAATCAATTTTGCATGTATGTAACAAACTGTTTAGAAGATTGATACTATAATTGTGTCAGTAGCAAAAGTCTTGGACTTTTCTTTTAATCTACAATGAGAAAAATCACCTGGATAATGTAATGTTAGTTTCCAAAGTACAGAAGTGAATGCGATGTAAACAAATCTGTTTTTAAAGTCTTGTAATATCCTCTCCAAATTTATATCTGTTATAAAACAAACCATGGCAACAGTGTTTATGTGACCATCCTTATACAAGCAATAAGGATCGCTCTGGCGAATAAGATGATATAGAGAGTGTGAGCCAGCACTGGTGGGTTTTCCACATCTTTTGTATTAAAATTAAAAATCTTCATTTTGCACCTCCCATGTAGATCATATTTTCTTAACAAAAAGCAAGGTGTTTCATTTGCTTATTTTGTACTGCTGAATTTCACTTGCTGCTTCTACCTGTTAAGCACATCTATTCCCAGATCATGTAATATTAAAAAAAAGAAAACAGTTTTAGTGAAAGTTATCAAGGGTTTGGAATGAAAGCGTTCAGTATAAGGCTTTCAATAATGACGAGAATAAGAAAGATGAGTTCTCAAACTCTCTGTCTCTGTGCATTTGGCAGCACCAGGCTTTCAAAATTAACTCTTAATAATCCAGTCAGAAACATACATGAATATATTTGAGAAAGCTGGACTGGTGAAGAATAGATGAAATATTATCAGCTTACTGTTAAAGACTATATTTCACATTTCTCAGTCACTGAGGTTTTACTACAGACTATATAATTAGTTTTGATCTAAACTTTATCCCAACACACTAACCTAGAATATGAGTTTTTATAACCAAGGTAACTTCTATTTCAGCTCAAGGAAAAGCATCATACAAGTCAATAGTTAAACCCAAGTTTTATTGAAGACAACAGCAAAACTTGAATTTATTTTCATGGCACTGTGTTTCACTTTTTCTGGCTTTGCCAAAAAAACATAGAAAAAGAGAGAGAGAGAGAGAGAGAGAAGGAGGTGGCTATTTTATAAAAAAAAAAAAAAAAGAAAAAGAAATTTCTTTCACCCTATTCCATTTTGGAGGAAGAAGGGGCAGGGAAGCAATAAAGAGGAAACATATTTGTCTTCTACCGCCCAGCAAAATTTTTCTTTGAACAGACACTGTTAAAGAGAAATAGAAGATTAGAGAAAGAAATTGAATTTAGATCAGAGGCAATTGTGTAGATGTCATGTTCATTGAAATGGTTGCTGAGGAGTAACTGGGGCACAGCACCATGTCCTTCAAGAGCTGGACATCAATATATGAAGCCACTGTCAAAGCAGCAGAAGGGAAGCAAGCTCATCCAAAGAGCC
Organism: Oceanodroma leucorhoa; assembly: GCA_030449065.1. Classification (NCBI taxonomy): domain Eukaryota; kingdom Metazoa; phylum Chordata; class Aves; order Procellariiformes; genus Oceanodroma; species Oceanodroma leucorhoa. The sequence continues at coordinate 763,727 of JASVER010000153.1, read as the reverse complement.
TATTTTGACAAGTAAGGTTAACTACTTTTCCCCTGTTTATTAGACTATGGCTGCTGGGAAACTGACTGTGCTAGTCTTCGGTGAGTGTTAAAAAAAAAAAAATCCATATAGAGCATTCTGCCTTGAACACGATGAAGTTACRGGGTCTGCCTTTCATCTGTGAATGAGTTAATGCATAAAGAACATCATTTCCCAGGAAAGTATAAAGGCCACCACTAAACCATATGTACAAGATTTTATTCTCAGAAAACTTCAAGATATTATGTAATACCATACTGCAAGAGAAGCCACAGTATGCTTTTGTGTAAAACACTGTCATGACTGTTTCTTGATGTTTAGGCTGCATTCGTCACTGTTTGGATTTCTAGTTCCAAGAGCCAAACACTTTTAACATTTGTGCTTGTTTTTTTTGATGTTGCTTTCTGTACCATGATCCAAATTTGTTTTACAGTCACCTACCCCCAAATAGTTTACTAGAAAACAGTTAAGGGATAATGCTTTATACAAGCTTTATGAACAGAGTAGAAAGGATGATACAACCCTATTTCAATGAGGCAGTGGGGTGGAAGAAGAAGTTTACACTTCCTACTATGTTTTTCTTGAATCAACATTAAATTAATGTACTGTTATTGTTATGTATTATTATGTTATGTTGTTATGTTATTCATTCATTATTAATAAATATCAGAAAATATCAGAAATATCAAAAAAGAATGTTAATGCAAATATAAGATGTTGGAAAGTGCTTTGGGTGCCTTTGCTCCTCAGTCACAAAAAGGATGTAGGCCTATAGAAATTATAGTCCAAATGCAAACCCAAGGTAACATGCCTGGTAACTTACTTGCAACATTTTTGTACCTGAATATTTGCTGTAAATGTTGCTTGAGTCAGAAACTGCTATTTCCTCAGGTACCCACCATTTTGCATTTCATACTTATTAGGAAAAACACATGCAGAAAAAGTCAGCTTTTAAAAACATTCCCAGGAAGGGAATGGCCCTGCAGTCCCAGCCCTCATTCTCTGCCTTTACCTTGTGTTAGACAAAAGCTGGATAGGGGAGAGGCATCTCACAAGGGAAAGAAATGTGTTGTTAGGATCTTCCATGGAGATTTGCTCTCATGAAACTGCAGGCATAGGAGGCTGCACGTACAGTCTGGTTGCCCAGAAGGTCTGACAAGAGTAAAAGTAAGGACCTCTAAGATGACTGAAGTATAGTGTAGTAAAGAAGGCCTTGATCATGGCAGCAAACTGCTCCACAGATGATGAAGTGCCAAACTCATAAACATGAATTTCAGCCTCTAATACCTGTATATCATCACGATGTATAAGTACATACAATCAAGAGAGCCCAGCATCCCCCCTCTCATAAAGAAGATTTCGTTGGAACCGATTCTAAATGTTGTGGAAATATGAACATGTCAACACACTTATTATTTGATTACTATTCACAACAGTTAGGAGGAGAGAAAACAATATCACATACACTGTTTGTTGTTTGACTGAAGGGAGAGTCTTCAGATGACATCTGAGATTTATGATCTCTGACAAAGATCACCCTAAAAGGTAAGGGGATATTAGTCCTTACAAGTAATGACACAAGAGATTTTTCAATTCACAATTTCACATTAGGGAATTTTGCTACATTAAAATTGCATATAAAACATTCCAAAGGCATAGACAAAGTCTTAAAATAACACATTTGTCCAAACTTTGCTTTTCTGCCCAAATTAAACACCTCTGGCATTCAAGGTTCAAGCGAAAATTAAGAAGGTAAAAGCCCTAAGTCATAGATTCAAATTGACATTCTGCAGCAAAAGTAAGTGAGACATCAACCCTCATAGCAGCTCTATTGCCACTTTAACATTAACCCTATCAGGAAAAGTTATGCTATATGGTGGTTTTTTTGGTCCCAAGCAGCTCACCATGTTTCAGGGCTCCTTGTGTTACTTCCAAATGAAAAGAGAAGCTGATTATGTCTCAGGCAGCTGAGAAGCAATCACAGCTATTCACAAACAGTAAACAAAGTCTTGATTTTCTGAATGCAACAATAACCAAACAATAGCACAGAGCTTCTTCGCTTCAACTTTAAGTCCCTTTCATTCAAAAGCTCTTTATGCTTCCTCAGTAAGTGACTGCTTCAGTGCTTGTCCAGTCATGGGCTACGTTTCTGCTCCTTCTCTGTGCTTTATTCTGTGGTGCTTCTTACAGATGCAGGCTTCTAACTAAAGTTATACTCAATCAAGCCCTGCTTCCAGCTAGTTTAAACTCTAGTGCTTCCTCACATCTGGTTTTGGTTGGGCAAGTGATATACGTCTGCTTTTTTATCTGAAGACTGTTCTCACCTCAGAAACCTATTTATTTCTTATGGACAGCTTAGGTGAAGGACAGGCTTTACTCATCGGTCTCAGTGTACCCATCAGTCCATCTCTGACTGGTCCATCTCCATCTTTTGTAACACCCARCACAGGACTGTGTGTCTAACCAGGGCCTTTGGAGCCTAACATAATATAGTATTAAATTATGAAGAGTTATAATCGGTGTGATATATCTGGGTTTACAGCAGTTCAGGTTGTGAGCCCTGCAGACAGCTTGCAATGTTCCATGTTCACAAGGATGGGTGCAGTCTGTGTGATCCCACCTGTGTTTCAGCTTCAGCCCTGAAGYCCCAGAGCTACATCCACATGGAGATGAGCCAGCATGAATCCTCTGCTCATCCCAGCAGGGCCTGTTTGCCTGGGCTCAGCATCCCAACAGCACAGCTTCAGAACATCTACACCAGCATCTGGCCAGACTTGCAGTGCTGGTTCATCCAAACATGCAACCACTTGCACCCAGCTGAGCTATGAGTGCAGTGCAGACCCAGCAGTGCAGACCTAGCAGTGATCCACTTGTGGCTTTTCATGTCATAGAATCACCGTGGACAGGCCAGTATCAGAAACAGCAGGAGAACATCAAATCTGTTTTTATATCAGCAAAGATGATGATGATGAAATGTCAACCCCTTCTGAAAAGTCAGTCTAATTGTTTGCTTTTTGGGGTGGAAGGTTTTGTTTTGTGTAATCTTTGGCAGGAAGGAGAGAGAACACGGAAAAAAAAAAAAGCAGCAAGTTTTTTCAGCTGCAATTTGTGAGTCACTGAAAAGTGATTGGTTTTGGTCTGCTGACAGATGCTGCCTGCTGGCAGTTGTGGGCTTACACAGGTTTAGTTTCTATGCCTCAATTTTTTTTGCAAAGCAAATATAAATGGAGAGCTTGACATGAGTGAACTCAACATGTGTGTTTTCTCCCATTGGGATACTGAATTTTCTTTGACTTTGGAATGGTGGAAGAAGGAACTGGACACAACAGATGAAGAACAGTGCGGAGACACAAGGCTATTTGCTTGAAGAATTAAGGAATGATAAAAACTGAAAAAGTCTTCCATCTGCCTGTCACACATGAGGGTTACTGGTGACAAATTGKAGTAGAAGGAAGCACACTAATCATAGCATTAAACCTATCATTTCATTTAYCTTTTTGGTCAATGTGACAAGACTGAAAAGACAGGGAGAATAATGAAACATAATAATGAGGACTATTGTATGTTATTCTTATTACTACTTTTAGAAAATATTGAGTTGACTCCTCCAATTCTCTGAGTTCAGTTTGCTCTCTTTTAGCAGACGGTTATCCATTATGTATTGCATTTTGAGTATAGAGCAGCTGGATGTTGTCCCACAGGATTTCTCCCTGCGTATTGGGAAGCTCTGCTGTTGTAAAACCTCTTACAGCCAATGCTTCCTGTCCTGGACTGCAATCCTTGGCCTACGGTCAGCCGTGGGGTGAAAAGACAAGAAGGTGAGGAAGTACATGTTGGACACAGACTTTTCTGCGAGCGATTTCCCAGGGGAATCCCRTTGCTGAGGGAGTTTGACGAGGCAGGAACCAGCGCTGATCCTCTGCATCTGCAGCCAGACAGTGTATGTCACAGGAGCAGACTGAAACACATGCTTGGAAAAAGAGTGATTTATAGCTGGGATTTCATATGTGGAAAAAAAATCCACTAGTCAACTTTCAGGTTAGTTTTATCTTCCCAGAAAAGCAGGTTTATCACACTAAAGGAGTACAGCTCTCCCATAGAAAAGGAACACTACACTGTACTGGAGAGTGTTATATTTTTATTTTAGGTCTTGGTCAGCTTTATTATGCATGTCCTTGAAATTGATAATAAAACTGGTAAATCTAAACAGGTGTGGATTACAGTACTGTTGTGCCTCATGAACATTTTTGTTCCCTTACTAAAGCAGTATTAAAATCGTGTCTTTTAATCCACTGCACTTGGAGTTGCTTTCCCACACTTAAAGGGTCATCTGTACATGTTCTCTCGGGCTTCTTTTTGGTCTTCATCTTTCTCTGCCTCTTTTGACTATTTTTCCCTCCAGCTTAACTTGGAAATTTTCAACCTTTTAGGCAGACTATTTGTTTTTTAAATCCCACATTTGATTTTCTGAAAAAAACTACAGTTATTTATTTCTGAAAAAAAGACTCATAGAGACATACAAAAAATTATGAGGATTTACATTACTGCAATGAAACTTACACATTAGACATATGGCAGATTTGATTCCCCAAGGGGTGTATGTATGAAGTTTTTTTTAAGTACCGCCAACTCTGAACATGAGAAGTCAATAATTTTGATACTGTTAAAGACAAAGACTATCTTTAAAATTTCTGTCCTTCCAGATGAAGGTAGCAGAAGACTCTCATTKCTTCCTGAAGGTATATCTAAATGCTTGGATTCTGCTAGCTTTGTTTGCATGCAGTCTAAATTACAATGGCTGTTCTTTAGTTGCATTTAAGCATAAAGATTGTGATTAATACAACTTACAAGGAGGAAAAAAAATCTTTCTGGGAAGAAAAAAACACAGCCCATTGTTTCAACTCTTTCTTAATCTTCTGCCACTATGAAAAGGTAATCTCTCATTTTTTTGGCAAATGTCAACCATGTCATCTCTGTTTATAGATGAATGGATTTCAACCTTGAAATGTTTATTTTAAGCCTCTGTTAGTGGACAAATTTTTCTTTGGGTAGTCTGGCGCAAGGAAATATTGTCCCCATTACTATTCTGAATGAAGGGAAGACGAAAAAATTGTAAAGGATTGCAAATGGATTGCTGCTTTGGGCGCTATCCAAGTTGGCTTTTGTGGATTTGTAATATTGCATTATACCGCATTGTGTGAAAGGTAATGTGCATGAGGTAAAATATAAATTTGATTTCTTTCAACTCTAAACATTTGAAAGAAGTAAAGAGTGCAACTGAAAAGCAGTTGTGAGGTGTGACACARATATATTTGGTGAATTACTTTCCAAAAAAATGTACTTAACGATAATGTTTTAAACACTGTAAGAAGTGCAAATGAATAGAAATTGCTTCATATAGGCAAGTATAAATACATGTGTCTACAGAAAATGTGTTCAGTGAAGAAGAACTAATGAAAATGAACAGAATGTGAAGGTAAAAGTAACATGTTCAAGTCAGATCAATGAGGATCACTTCAATATACAAAGAAATATAATACAAATTAGAATGAGTAATATTGAAATAAGGAGCAAATGTGACCTAACACTAAAGGAGGGGTCTCACTCAAAGATTCCTTCATTTTAATCTTTATTTTCTCCATTAACTGTTGTGGATCAAAGAACAGACTCCTTTAACTCCTCTCTGCATCAGTTTTCCAAAGTGATATAAAACAGTAAAAGTGAAGGCTTGTTCACCTATTCTCTTGCTCACTGCTCTACCCAAACACGGACTGAAGTGTGATGTTGCATGTGTGTAACCTCACAGGTGAAATTTTATCTCCATTTGAGATCACTGCCAAAACTCTTACTGATTTTTCAATCTATTCTGTCTTCTACAGTCCATAACCAGAATGACAGCTGGCATCACCATCTGCATCTCTTTCTTTGTTTTCTCTCTTTGTTTTACATCGTTCAACACTTTACACCATTCTAAGCTTTACAGTTAGGTGAAGCTTGAAGTTAAAGCCCTTCAGGGACTGCCTACTGCTGCCTTGCCTGTACAAGATCTCTGGAGAACGTTTTTTTGTTTTTACCACCACTGATGGTCGGGTCTCTCTGCAAGGATGTGGCCATTGCTAGGCGAGGCAGGGGACTTAAAAGAAACAGCAGCCTCTGCTGTGAGAACAAACCATCCATCCCCTTGTGAAAACAAACCCAGCAAGCTTGTCTCCCCAGGGCTGACTAATTTTATCCATATCCTTGGGACAGTAGGATTCAGTGTTGCCTACCCCCCTGCTAAGAAACCCTGAGTAGGCTTTGCCTCTGGCTGCCGTTCCGTGCCCAGAGTCACTGGGGAGACGTTTAGACAGCAGTTACTGTTCAGCTTAAAGCCTACTGAAGTCAATAGAAATGAAAACTTTTCCTAAATTGAGGTTTGATTTTAGCTTGTTATGCTGGGTATGTGACATCATTCAATCTTCTATTATTAAAGACAAAACTGCAGAATAATAGGTCTTAAAATAATTACATGGCTTAGCAATTTCTCATTGAGAATTAGTGTCACACTATTGCCAGCACTTGCAAATTATTGAAAATTCCAAGACAGTCTGTGTTCTTCCCCAAGAAGATGTGGAGTTGTGTAAGTAATCACAACAAAGATTTAATTGCACTTAGAAATATAGAGGTTTTCATAAGATCTCTTTAACAAGTAAATTTAATTCAACATATTATTTCAACAAATGCATTCTGTTTCTTTTTTAAAGACATAATTAGTAACATTTGAATAATTTTTCTTTGACCAAATCTATTTCAAAATAAATATTGATTTGGAGAAAGTAAAACCTTTGATAATGCAGGCTTAATTCTGAACATATCTTTTTTTTTGATTTTCCATTAACAATTTCCCATCTTAAAATTTAAGACACTGTTGAGTTAAAATTATAAATAAATGATAATATTTAGAACTTTTATGTTTCACAAAGAAAAAAACTCATTCATTCTGAGACAAGACAGATGACAGAAGTGGAAATTTTGGGCTTAGTTCAAGGTGGGAAATAAGAATATGTTCTTCAGTCTTATTCGGTTACAATGTTTGTAAGTYTATGGGAGAAATCAAAAGGAAATGTAGGATACCCTAGCCGATCCAGTCAAAGCTGAAAGAAAATGCTAAATAAGGCATAGATCTTCTAGAGTTATCTCCATGGAACATGATGGAGGTTTTTGCACAGGTAAAAGGTGTGGTATTATTGATGACAGGTAATATAGCAGAGGAGAATGGGTTATTTTATCAGGGAGGTTTCTACGTAAAAATAGCTCTCTTCTTCCTTCTTTATGAACTCCCCATCAGCCAAAGGAATGAAACTAATGAGTCTATGCTGACAAGTTATTGAGAAAGCAGTATAACATATTATCCTCAGCAATTTTTGCTGATGCAGTGTTTCCCATGAAAACTCTTTGTGGAGTCCAATTTGCCAATGTGTTATAATTCAAAAACTTTCATTACATTATGAAGTAGTGTGGGAACTGCAGAATACCAGATTTCTAGATTTATGAAAAGAAATTAACTGGGCCAGGTCACGTGTATAGAATGAGAAGGTAAATGGTATTGTTTCAGGCATTCTGCCCAGTGCATAATTTCTTGAACATTAATGTACTTGGAGAGGCAGAGATAGCTAACTTCAACTTGTCCAAGTAAATTTCTTACAATAGCAATAACAGATTTAGTATGAACTAGATGATCACTTGAATTTCCCTAATCCTGACTTAAACCTATGTGCTTATAGGAAATGAAGTTTATTCAGCCATGCTGGCTGGCTGGGTGTCAGTATCAGCCTATAATTTCTGAACAACTGGTCTATTTCACATGGAAGACATTACTCTCAAATGTGTTAAGTTCCTGAAAACATTGTGGAAATTCACATCTGAGTGAAGGAGAGAAATGCAAATTAGTACCAGAGTGCAGGTAAAACTCAGACATCAGCTACAGTTAAGTACTTCTGCAGTGGTTGGGGACCCAGACTTGGTGGCTGAGCTGGAAGGGGGACCCAGACCACCAAATGGTGGCCAAGAATCAGGGAGGGAAGATCTGGAGAGTGATTGTGGAGTCAGGGTGTTCGGAAGGGGCTGCAGGGTGAGCAGTCAGTAGTTCCTAGGAGCAGGACACAGAGACCAAGACAAGAGCAAAAGTGAGACCAGAGGGATGCTGAAAAGGTCCTTCAGAGCAGGCAAGTATCTCAGGGTCCCAAGAGGAGGAGCTGTGCCTCCAAGGCAGAGGCTGAAATTGTCCCTGGAGGGAAAAGCATCTGGAAGGAGATGGACTGTGTGGGATATTCTGTGGGCACCAGTATGTTTTGAAGCGTCTCCCTCAGAGCTTCTCAAAAAGAGTATTTGAATCTGAATACTGCAAAACAAGGGAAGCACTACAGAAAGATAATGAATAGAAACAGTCCATTAAAAATGGCTAAAAATGATAGGGGGAGGTTATGAAATCGGGAATGAGATAAATTATTACAATTTGCTATCTGGTGCCAGTGGTTCTGTCCTCACACATGTGTCGAGACCTGCCAAAGCTTGCAAACAGGTGGCAGAGCTTTGATGTTTATTTAATATGGTGACACTGTTAATGTAAAATTAACAAACACATGCAAAAACACTCTTACGACAGTTCTGACTCCCTTTATTTGTACAAAAAGTGACTTTTGTAAGCTGGTCCCAAGAATCGTATCTTTACCTAATGATTTAACAGAGACATATTGCTGGTCTAAGTCATGATATGTACTGTCTGTGTGTCCTGTGGCAGGAGTGTTTCTGATGAAGCACTTTTTTCCCTGTTGAAACTTGTTTTGTTGTATTTTACATTAAAAGATTATTCCCCAAATTCTTCAGAGAAAAACAAATAGCAAGCTTGACTTTTCAGTTAAAAAATATCTTGCATTTTAATGTTTAATTTAGATGAAATTTAAAAAATTAAATTTTCAAACTCCCAGTGTGCTTTGATTGACCAAAAAAATCAGTGTGCTTTGATTGACCAAAAGTGAGGTTTTGGTTACTTAGCATGCTTCTAAAAAACTGGGGGAAAATTCACTTTGGTTCATATCAAAACATTTTTTCCAAGTTCATTTGATCTGCAGGCACACTATTTAAATAATTGTTTTGTTCAGTGCTAGACCAAAACTCATTACAGGGCATTTCATCCCCCAAAWGCATTAACATCTTAAATGCGAAAGGGCTTATGGATCATTACGATCGTTTTCTCTAACCTGCATGACACAGACCTGCCTCCTCCAGTGTTGTTAGTCAGGACTGGGTTCGGGGATGCCAGTGCCGCTGCCTGGGAAGGAGTCTGTCTCCCTGTAGAGCTGCCATAGGGGCAGAGCAGAATGACCTCCAAATGAGCACAATTTAATGCTTGGTTCTCTATTTCAAGCCCAAAGAATAATAATTTCTATATATTCAAACGCTTATCCGTAGTTGTTGGTTTAATAAAAGAGATTTCTTCTCCCCCAAAACTGTTTTTGCTTATTTTACCATCCTAGCTAAAGCAGCACAAACACTAAGAATCAGGCCTATCTGAGATGTATGTATGTGCCTTCCTAGCCTGGCAGGTCCATCAAGACATGGGCCCACAGACCTGCCTCTCTGCTTTAGACTTCAATTTTCACAGGTACAACATTTTACCTGTGACTTAAGTTTGTGCTAGACTAGCCCTAAAGGAACAAAAACGTTTCGCTTTATCCCTATTAGTGTGTATGCAGTATGCAAGCATAGCAGTATGGCCCCATTCTCGGCATTAAGAGGTTATTGAGTATTGGAAAGGCTGTCAGACACCTCAGATAATTTGGATGCAATGGCATTTTAATGTAAGCAGCGGTGATCTGTTTGGCTGCCTGTGACAAGAACTAGAGTGAACAAGTGAGTTATGTGACATTTTGAACAGTCACTCTAAGGGAAACATGAGAAGCAATCAACCAAATATCAGGCATTTCTACTCAAGAGGTTTTTTTCAATCAATAAAAAAAAATTAAATGAATATTGTGTATTCTGCCTTGAAACATTTCAGTAAAAATACACCTCACATATCTGAACCTGTACTGAAAAAAAAMCAGGAATCTGAAGTATGAAGCCTAAAAACAGAGAGAAAAGGTGCTGCGTAAGGTATAAAGTTGAAAATCAGCCTTTTTGAGACTAAGAGAACTCAAACCTACCTGAACACAGGTCTGTCTACCCCTGCTTGTGTACCCTGAGCACTTGTTTCTCTCTCCCTCTCTCCTACTGATCTCATGTATCTCTTGTCGCTTGCTGCAATAAAACCATTTAACCTTGCCTTTCGTCTCATGGCTAGAGCGCTCCCCAGGGAAGGTGCTGGATTGATGACGGATGCCCTCCAGCATGTTTTCTGACTKCCAGCACACAGGACTTTGGGGTTTCCCCCTGCGACCCTGACTCTTCCCAGGACCAGTGCAGAGCCCTGCACGTGTGTTTGGGCTTCACACTGGAAAGCCTAAAAAAAAGGACAGATTGAATTGCTTAACTTATACCTACCTATGTCCATTATTGACTCTAGGCATAGCTGCCTGAAAAAAGCCACAATAGTTAATCTTAATAAATGCTTGAAGCATGCAGTGAAACCATATAGTTTACTGCAATAAAATAAAAATTGTAAAAGCCTTATTCCCCTTTTGTAACTAAGGAGCAAATATTCTTCTTACCCTTCACATCTGCCATTTAGAAGGAATGGTTGCCTAGGAGTTTCTTTAATTAACCTAAACATTTCAGTTAATGGCCAACAAGTTCACCTTGTGCATTATAGTTTTCTCTAGGCATCACACATATGAAAACTAGTGGTAGCTGCTACAATTCAGGAAAAAGATGAGATTATAGAAACTAAAACCTGCCATATGAAATTAATGTTGTTCATAATTTTTTTTAATTAATATTAATGTGCACCCTCCTGGATACACTATAGAGATTTCTAAATCAGGGCACATTTGGTTTCATATGTAATTTTTAATATTTTTATTAATTTCTAAGTCTCATGACACCTCTTGCTTTTCACTATCGAATGATGTATTTATACGGGTAAAGTCAGAGAAATGGCTTTGCATTTTCTGTAGTTGTGTGCGCTTTAAGCCTGATGGATATTCTGGGGTAACTTTCCACTATACCTCTATTAAATGGCCTGTTGATCCCTACAGTTGTAAATACCCACAGCACGCTCATTTAGGAGGAATGCAGTTTAGCTCGAAAAATTAAAATGGTATAAWTGATCCATCTGGAAAGGACTGTCTTCTTGCCAGAACACCATTTGGGATCCATTCTATCTAGCCTGGCCCAAGTCACTGACACTATAAAAAAAGTCTAGGGAGGGTATTCATTTTAATGTGTTATATATTATGCCACCAAATTAGTCAGAGTATCATTCATCTACAAACACATAATTGGGAGCCATGAAATGTAACTGTACCATGGACCAGCTGGGTAGCTGCAGAATCTTTCCACWGAGTGAGAATAGCTATAACCCAGCATTCAAGGCAGTCTGCCTGACTCTGATCGAGGACTCACACCTGGCTTTTCCAAACCTCAAGTGTGCCAGCTGCCCCTGATAATCTCTGTCTGTTCTTGTGTATCTGTGAAATCTAATTCTGCTTTCTCCTTCAGTCAGGTTTTGATTTTGTTGCAATATATCATGAGGTACATTAAAATTTAGACCCAACCACAGTGTACCTCTTTGAAGATAACTTTGAAACGTTTAATTAATGAAAGCTGAATGATTTGCCGCATGAGAGTCACAGCTGCAAAACTAAGCCAGTTTGTTAGGTTACAAGGGCTTGATGGCTAACTAGAAATTTGAGAGCTCCCAGTCAATCATTCGTGAAGCCTTTTAAACAGTCTCTCACATCTGCTCAGAAGCTGCCTGAAATGAGAATGTGCTCCCATTAACATGCCCATCATGAAAGACAAAGTTTCTTGACAAAACTCTGTGTTGATGGAAGAACAGGCATTTTTGGAATAATGCTGGCCCTGCTTTCCAAACCTCACTTTGGGAGCACAAGTGGCTGGAGGCTATCTTTCTTCTGCACGGCATGAGAAACTTTCCGTGGGGCAGCAATTTCGATTGGTGTTAGAGGTATTCCTTCCAAGTGACATTAAAGATTCCTTAGAAACAATGTAGGTGAAAAGTGTGGGTTCTGGGGCAAAAGATTCAGGGACAGATTCAAGGAGCCAGTGGTCACATGCAGAAGCCCCTAAGCTGGAGCCATAACCTTTGTGCAGCGATCGTGCAGTCTTCATGCTGAAGTCATGTGACAGTCGATAGGTGGGTGATTCCTGTTTGCCAGTGACCACCAGGCAACTCTTATGAGGTCCACATGTCAAGAGTGCCAACAGCTTTCCCTGAGAGCTGGGGAGTGAAATTACTGTCCTCCAGTGAGCTCTTGCTCACTGACTCCATTTCAGTCCAACAGCCAGGGATATGCAAGGGGGCATGAATTAAGCAATAGATATCTCTTGTATGTGAAGGTGGAACTAATGCTGTAGCCAAAAATTTTGCAAAGCACTAGAGTTAGAAAGAGAGCTGGAGTGACTTTTTAATGTTGCTAAGACACCACAATCCTCACTTCACTTTGTCATTAGACACAGGTTTGGGCTATCTCATGAGCTGTAATAATGTTTTGCAGTGCAATCAAGCAGAGGAAAAAAGTAGCGCACTCCCAACTACCTCCAGGAATTCTTTATGCTCATTCTATTTTAACACAGCGGGTTGCTGCTTCACTGTTTCATTTGTGTGCGAAGTTGTTGACAAACTGAAAATATGAGATGCTTTTGAGAAGGAAAGTTTATGTGATGAAAATACTGTTTGTTTTATTTCAAAGAGAAAATGGAAACCAACTTAGAAACATTCTGYGAGTTTTAGGTAGTGCTGCAAAAGGTACTGAGGAATTACCATAACTTCTCTTCCCAGGTACTTTCCTTCCTCCTTTTTCATGTAGGACAAATAGCTATAAGGTATCTATAACTGTAAAAGGTAAAACTTTTTGGTGTATTCTGAAGAGGTCAAAGTTACAGTAAGAGAAAGCTTCAGTACTTTACAAAGACTTTATGTCCATGAGACTAAATAATCTTAAAGCAATTTCTCTGAAAAACCATATGCATAGTTAATCTCTGTTCAGGATAGTTCACAGTCCATTGAAATAGCAACACAGACACCCTAATCTGACAAAACATATAAATTCTTTTGCACAAGCTCAGGAACATGTTTTATGGTGAAATCTGTGTGTGTAGATTTAACGCAGAAAGGAAAATTAAGCTAGGCAGAAAAGTGTTGGGGAGGACTGGAGTGAATGACAGATTTCRTCTCTTGCTTGAAAGCGGAGAAAGAAAGGATCAAGAGACCGRCAGGAAGTGGGCAAGTATTTGGACTATGATTATTAACGCAATCATTACAAAATACCTTCACCATTTTTGACAGGATGAAACCTCTCCTTTCCAGTGCAATGACCTACTGCAATTCTTTGGGTTAGGTTTTGAATATGAGCTTGCCCAGCAAGAGGCTGTCTTGTGTCACTGAAGTGAATGGCAAAATTCCAGAAATTACTTGAAAAGGAGCAAGAGTAAACCCAGGAAAATAAAAACGTAATGTGAAATTTAGTTCCAATAAGAGGTTTCTATAGTATTTAAGCATGATTCACCTGCTTTGAATTAATAATTCTTTTTATTTTGATTAGTTATACATTCATTCGATATTGCTATATGGTCACATTATACATTATGGAAGCTGCTTGGAGACAGCTGTTCTTGAAATGGGACTATCATATGAATTATGAGTACAAACTTTTCCCAGCTACATGGGGTTTATCTCAACTTTCCTGAAAACAGAGGTATTCACAATACTTTCTTTTTAAAAAAATATGGAGAAAAAGTGCATCAGTGAAAGCACAAAATTAATGTTTGCTATGCATTAAGGAACATGATCTAGTCATTCAACATGCTTGTATTTGCTTTTCAGATCACTTCCTCTTCCTGACTATTTGCACAAATTAACACTACGATTTTTGTCAGAACATTCCAATGAAAAGAAGCAAACTACACGTTTACCTTTGAGCAAAGAAATGATATCAAATGTCAAATCTGATTAGAACCATTATGGCCAGTAGTTAACAAGATATGAAAAATGCTAGTGGGATGAAATAATACTTTCTAAACAATTCTTTATAAAGCCTGTAAATCTCCTTATACATTGGGAATAACAAATAAAGATTATCTGTAAAAAATGTACATTTTTATTTAGTAAATTTATTTAATATGCTTTAAATCTAATTCAAACCAATGGAGCTATTGTTGTTTCTTAGTAGATGCATGCCATGCCGAATTGGGACTTCCAACTGTTCTGTGCTTGAAGGGTCTGGCTGAATTCCCTTCTGAAGCGAAATGCCTTACCCAAACACTCTTTTCAAGAAAGTGAGATTAAGTAAAAAAGCAATATGATTGTCAATCTTCTTCTACCAAGTTATTTAGCTACATAAAACAGAAATGAGAGAGGAGTAGATTCAGATTTAAGACATTGATTCAGCAATACAAATATTTAACTTTCATGCCTTTTGTTGCTGAACAGACTTCGCAATGTGGAATTAGCGGCCAAGGTTTGTAATGCAAAGCATAGGTATGATTAGTGTCTAAACAGGGAGCTGCTAATAGGAAAATCTAAAAAAAAGACCCAAAGAAAGAAGCAGCTCGGTGTGAGTAGACCAAAGACAGTGAGAAGGGAATTGTCTCTCTCTCTCCTTGGCTGTGGGTTCGGGTGCTCACTGTCTGCATGGGACACTCACATTCAATATATGCCCTGTTCTTCAAGTTCATGAAGGCACCACAGGGCTCTGACACCTGTACAGAAAGGTCTTAGACTACACTGCTGACTGAAGATGTCTCACTTGGCACAAGAGMATTGAATGCTACTGACAGCAGCAAGAACTAAAGCCAAGTCTCTTTAGGGAAAGAGATTTTTGCATTCAACCATTCAGACTTCTCCCTAGTGCAAGGAATGTTTAAGGGTTCCTGCAAAGAGCACCAAAAGGACTCCAACACCGAAAGTGAAATTCTGGGATATACTGTTCCTCAGTGGACAAGTGCGCTCCTGACAGGTGAGAACATGAAATGAGATTCCTTTAGGAAAGACACATGTTCATAGGCAGATGAGTAAAGGAAGGAGAAAGCCCTATTACTTTTTTTTCTCTCTTTTTGTAAGGAGTGCTTTAGATATCTTATGTCTCTGGATGTGAGTGGGGAATGCCACATGCATGAATCCTGTTGCAGAGGTGTGGGGCAAGGGCTGAGTTTCTCTGCACTGCCGAGGCTAAGGATGTCCTTCCTGTTGCTGTGCCAAGGTTCTGCTCTGGGAAAGGCTCCTGCCTCCTGGATGCAGCACCCCTTGGGGGTCTGTACCTGGGGAGGAGGTGGATGCCTAYGCCGCTTGGCAAATGGCGCCTGGCATAAGTGATGAATGGCTGTGGGTGGGTTTTCTCTTTCTTTTGATCTGGTTTTAAATATTCAATATTTATTAGGAAGAAACCAATTTTAAGGATGTTCTTCAGCAAATCAGCTATGTTTTGATTCAAGACCAGGAGTGATTTCTCTGTAACTCTGATGACTGATCCCACATATAAGCATTTCCTCTGTGGCAAGGAAGTAGCATTTTAAATGGATGCATGGTCACAGGGATGTGTTACATATCGAGTGAATTTATTTTGGGAGCCAATAGATTGAAAAGAAGCATGATGTTGTTTCACAGTTTGTTCCTTTATGAAACTTTGTTTTAAAATTATTAGGCAAAGGAGACCAGATGTCTTGGCTTTACCAAGGCAACCATTTTTTTAAGACCCTATTTTAGTGTTTCAACAATTTTTACTGCAATGCTAAACTAGCTTATTTTTTCGCTGCTATTAAGCAACTCCCACCCTGAAGTACCATCTGCTGAGAAATGTTGAATGTCTTTTCCATTTCTCAGTACTTAAATGTATTTCTATAAAGGAAAAGAAATCATGGTGTGTGTGTGTCTGTGTGTGAGAATGCATGTGGAAAACTGCATGAGAGAAAGGAGATATTATGCTGTGGTATGCCTGTAGGAAGTCATTCATGGTAAATACTCCACGGCGAACTCCAGCCTTGACTGGAGCCGTCTGAACAGTGAAATATATCAACACAGAATAATTTATGTGACAGCTGATTGATTTTTATATCACTTGATAAACATCAGTTAACTATTTAGATAACTGTTTTAAGAGACACTGAACTATTTGGAAAGACAGGAAAAATATTAGAAAGTACATTATTGGTAAATGTTATTCAGTCTGTCTACGAATTATATTTGTGAATGCATTACTGGTACTAACTAATGAATACAATCAATAAATGAAATTTCAAGACAGGAAGATGACTCTTTCTCAGCTAAGGCACAGTTTCATATGTTCTTTTTTGAGGAATTTTTCCATGTTTTATCACTTTTTCAAAACTCCAAAGTTCTTAAATTTTATTATTTGCATTATTACTTGCCAGCATTTGTAATACCACAAACGTTCAAAATCAACTTCAAAATATTTTTTTTCTAAATTTCAGCAGCCCCAAACAAGTAATAACAGCACATGTATCCATCTGGCCCAGTAAGGAATTTAAAGTTGTACCGTATTGTGCAGAGATAAAATATGATTACTCATAGAGTCTGAGGATCTGTTCACACAAAGAATTGATGGAGAGAGGACAAGATTATCACTATCAATTTATTTCATGGCACCTGGCAAATCCATTAGTTCAAAATTTTCAATTTTGATGATTAAACATGTAAATTAAGAGCATTTAAAAAAATAAAAGGAAACTTACGGAGCACACATAACCTTTGCTGAATTCTAAGAAATTGCTATTTGCTTATCTGTTTTGATTCTGCTGCTTAAATTCATCTGCTCCATGTATAGCAAACTCCAAAAATACTGCCTCAATACTTTTACCACTGTTTTTCCATATAAGTGAATCTGCACTAGCACACCGTGTCTTTCTAATTTTAATGATTTTGTCTTCTAGGTACTAGTAAAAGTTAACAGAAATAAACATTTAAAAAATTTATATACATAAAAACATGTCTGTACCAATAATGTTTTTATAAGAAATGAAAAATATTCAGATACAGTTTTGCTGAAGCTTTCTGAAATGAAAAACAACATTCAAAATATTTATTTTATATAGAAATTAGAAAGGAAATATCCATCTAGTGCAAGTGTAGATGCACTTAAAGTCACAGCTTGATACATTAGCCAGGAAAGTTTTCCACCATAGGTCAGCTACAGTTTTTCTGTGAGAACACAATAGATATCTGACAGTTTATTCTGAATAGTGTCCTTACAATGATGAATATCAAATGAATTAATATTAAAACATGAAATAAAGTGAACACTTTTTCATATGAAGTAGAAAGTAAGTCTGTATTTCCTCTGTTTTCCTGTAGCATGATATTCTTCTTGCTGATTTCTTTCAGTTTATAATATGGCTCTAACTAGTGGTTACAAAATGGCTCTAAAGGGATAAAGGTTATTGTTACAAGTGCCAATTGAGCTGGTTTAATGGGGTTTTTTTGTAATGTGTTTSTGAAACACACAGAGGCAATTTCCTCATTCCCTGATAAGCAGGACTGCTGGGAAATAGTTGGTTTTGATTAAGTGCAGGTGTAGGTTTGTATGTGTTACTCTCTGAATCCTTTCTATACTAACCAGTGGAGTGGGAGCATTCTATTACTAGAATGATTTGAAATGTCTTTGATAACATCTAGTATTTCTGAAACTTGCTGTTGAACTTACTATTTTCATTGCTAAGTGAAAACTGCAACATTTTAATCGAGGCTTAAGTTCAACTTCTTTCTGTGCCATTTGCTCTCCAGTAACGAGGGGCTAGATGGACTTTTTAGTCCCTTTTGGATGTAATTAATCCCCAGCTTCATTGCTTGGGAAGAGCCAGGCACTGCTCGCCTCTCGCACTGTGCCAGCTGCAGGGAGGTGGACACCTGGATGGGACTGAAAGCAATTGTCAAGGCCCAAAAAAGACTGTTAGGTAAAAAGGCTGCTGTGGAGAGAAAGGGACATCACAAGTGACAGAGACACATTTCAGAGATGATCAGCCGCACAACTGGGCCCACTGCTTCCTGGTCTCTTGCAGTCTTCTCTAAACAAATGCTATATTCAAAATCAAACAGTGGTTCCCACACCATACYTCCCACAACTTGCCCAAATCTGAAATCAAACACAAGCTGACTCAAACTGCATTTTGCTATCCCTGAATAACRTATTTATTTACCAACTGCTAACCTTGAGAAAGGTGAAGGTCAAAGACTGGTATAGGTCTTTCCAGAACAGTTCCTCTGTCTTTTGCCTTTAGGAGTCTTCAGCAGGAGCTTTTGTTTTCAACAGCGAGTAGCTGTTCACTTCAATGGGTAAATACAGAAAAGCTCATTTTTCAAAACAAAATTTTTAATATCATGCATCAGGATCAGTTTATCTTGAAATGCATGAAAGTAATCTGTACATTCAGTAAGGTTTATTCTAACCTTATTCACAAATCATCTTTTTTTTTTTCTTTCAAAAGAATCAAGAGGGTCTGGGGACTGGTTTTTTGTTGGTTTTGTGTTTTTGTGACTGAACTGCTTCATTATCCCTAATTATATGATGAGCTACTCAGAAAATAAAAGGCACATTGAAAAATAGCTTGAAAAGAACAAAAATAGCCCTACAGTTAATTATGTTAAAAATACCAAACACTTGTCAGCATCTCATTAACATCTTAATGAGGGGAAATAACTCTCATCTGTCTTTAAAAAAAAAAAAAAAACACAACTGCTTTCAAAAAAAATCCCAACCTAGTTTGTAAATTTTGCACCCTGAAAGACATGGATTATTTCTCCTCATTAAAATCCTACTAACAGGGTATCTAAGAGTTGCAAAGTGTGAAGAGAACAGTGAGGCTTCTACTCTGGCTGTTATATGCTTGTGCCCTGGAGGAAGATTAATTAGACTGCAAGACCTTATATTAATAGGACTCATTAGAGCAATAGATCTGTAAAGGAAAGGAATGGAGGCTGGACAGCTATGATTTGTGGAGTGATTTGTCCCAGATGACATATAAATTGCTCTCAGCCTGCATTTATTTTCTCAGTACAGTCTCTTCTTTTTGCTGTGATGAGGTTATGTCCTGGGCCAGGCAGGTAAGAAGGATGAGTCCCAGACCAGATCCCTCCTTTGATCGTGGAGGGTCAGTAAGCCATGTGATATCAGGCAGCAGTGATAAGAAAATGCTTCCCCTGGGCTCTTGCAGGGACTGACAGGAGGATGAGAAAAGCAATGTAGCTGCACTGGTCTAGGAAATGGCAATACCCACACTGAGGATGTAACAAGATCATAAAATACCTTTATTCAGATATTGCAGTGCTGGCATATTAGTCTTTTATTTCACACTCCTTAGAAAGGTTAACATTCCTCCTAATTCTTAAAATAGTATTTAAAAACCACAATTTTTCCACTAGACTGTCAATGTTATTTAGCTAAGAAAAAGATTTTGGAAGTTCAGATGGGTAAAGTAGAAAAAATTTCATTTTAAAAAGTTCAGTGTTGATGAGCTCTGATTTGCAGCAATTCTCTATGGTGTTAGTTGAGACTCTGTTTTTTTCGGTGTCTTTATATCTGAGTTTGTTCAGCCTCCTCATCCACTTAGTGGGAACAATTAAGGACTATAAAAGAATACATGGGAATTAAACAATCATTGACATAAAATTTCAAAGTATTCAAAGATTCTATCATCAAACAACTCTTAAAATAAGAGTGGATGTGAGGAGAGAGGACGCAGGATATTTATGTCCCTAGAAAGGTTAGATATGATATTGCTCCTTCTTCATACCACYGAAAATAAGACTACTGGTCAATACGATATTCCAGGCTGTTTCTTTTTTAAATTCACTGGGGAATCCAAGGATTTTGTAGGATTTTGACTACAACTCTAATATAAATTATGTTTATTTGGAAGAAGTTACAAAAAGCTTTTAAAATGTGGTGTTAATTCTTTTTTCATCATATGCTGGTAATATGCAGTGCACTTTGAGACATCTGCCAGACTTTGGTCATCACGGGCTTTGTGCCCTCCCTACATAGAAAGATAAATTTTGGACACAAAAAATAGCTTCCATATTGACCATTATATGCTCACGATAGCTAATTAAGAGTCCTAAACACTCTTATGTGTCAAGAAGAAAAGTTACTAGAACAACTTCATTCTTCCACCAATATAATCTGTCTGAGGAACAGGTTTCCTTGAGTTTAAGTCTGTGGCTGCCCCTCCCATAATTTGGATAAAAAAATAATATTACTTCCAGATTTATGAACACATAACAGGGAAAAATGTTTCTTCTGAACTGTAATCTTTCTTCCTTTAGGAAGTTAAATCATCACTAGGCAGTCTAAGCATGTCACTGAGCAAGACTGTTAGAGGGAAACTGCACTTCACCCTAGACCTTAGCTATGCCTTCAGATACCAGTAGCCTTTCTTAGGGATTTAGTGCTGTATCTACAAAAATTCGTCTGAAAACCCCTTCACCAACACTTTTCTGTTTCATTTCTTGAAATGTATGCTATCCTGCTGCAAGCATGTGACCTGTTAGGTSTTATTTGACTGCAGTATTACAAGTTAGACATCATAGTAGCCGAGTCTACAGACTTTTTCAATAAAGCCAGTATGACATTGCCTCTAATTTATAAATTAACACTTAATAAGTTATCATTTTCAGTGTACAGGAAGGAAAAACACGTGATGACAAGGCTTTTGATTCTACGACAATAAAATTGGAATAAACTGGAATGAAGGAGGAGGAAAGTGAATGTAAAAACACGTTAATAATGTTCAGGCTTACATGCTAGAGTGCTCTGCTTAGAGTGCATGTTTTTACATAAATATTTTTAGATTTAGTATGATCTTACACTCCTTGAAGTTTTATGCCTATGTAACTTGGGCCCGGTTACTTGGATGTTTTGGTTTTTTTTAATTGAATGGCTCCAGACAGCTTATCTGCACAAAGTATTCCACCGTTAAAAAAAAAAAAAACAGCTCAGAGTTTTCTTTTCTCTATTATATTCTAAAGTGATACCGATAAAACAACTTACACTTACTGATTAGAAAACAGCACAACTTCACACCGTGAGGTGCTGTGACTGGGGTACTTGGCTGAGCATTCTGTGTCAGGGTCAGGCAGACGTTCTGCAACGTGCTGATGGAGCAAGTAGAGAGGTGTGCTCTACTGGACAGTTACCATGACTATTGATCACCAAATGAAAATAAGCTTCAAACTTATTTGTGGAAAGTCTCTGCAGCCCAGAGGAACATCTCCTGGTGATGATCCATATTTTTATGATGCTTTGGACTCCTAAAAAATATAGTGACTTTTTTGAAAGGTTTGGGTTTGTGATATATTAAGTCTGCATCCTGTAGTTTTGCCTTCTTCAGAGAGATTTTGGAGGCTCACATTCAAAATGGTACATCTTACATATAATGGAGACAGCTGTGACCGTATGCTGCCAGCCACTAAAAATCAGCAGTTAACGCATCACTGTGTGCAAGATGCCACAATTATTCTCTATATTATGTAATTGAAAATGGCATCTACTAGCTTTTTAGTTTTGACCATTGTAGCCATAAAGAGATGATTCTTTTCATATAAAAAATAGTCTAAAATACATTATGCATAATACTCATCCATCAGTGTCCAATAATTAACACTTTGCTCTGTCTGCATATCTTTACAAGAACTTTGTTTTTCCCATAGCTTTTGCAGCACCCTACTGAGACAATCATAGTTACCATTTAGACAAGCAACAAACTAAGGTTTTATTACTTTAATTTTCCAGACAAATAACATGATGGTAAATTGCAGCACAAGGAAATACATTGTGAAAGATGCAAAGGGAGGCAAGTTTTACATTTGATGAAATGAGCTACCTAGATTTCCAAATGAAAGGCTTGTTTTATGCTCCAGCCTATTGCTTGCTTTAACTGCTTATATATGTTTCCAGTATTTTAAATGATACAATGTACAGCTATAGTCAAACCATAAGATGCACAAATTAAACTGGTAAATATCATAATGAATTCCGAATGCCAGTCACAGCCATTTATAATCTCCAGCAGCAAGTTTCCCAGCCTGCCAAACCTTTTTGCTTTAAACTAAATGTCAAAACTTTATCTATATTTGTTCTTGAACGCACCGCAGGAGTGCGATGCATTCTTTATTTGTAAACTGTAGGAAATTTTCTGAGTAAATACATAAACTGGCAAAATCTATCTTAATGGAAAACCTATTATTTTAATTACTAGGGGGTGGTGTACACTTTTGCTTTAGACTTTTTTGAATTAGTAATTAATGGCTTCATCATGAAAAGCATTTATTGTTTTCTTTTCAGGGAATTCAAATGAAGATAACTCATTTTAGAGAATGTTCAGTATTATCCCAGCCTTATCAAAAGCACAAACAGTACCATATGGGAGCGAGGGGGCAGGATGCAGGTTTAGGAACAATTGAAGCCAGAGAAAACTTAACTGTGAAATAAGATGCACAAACGTTTCTGATTATTGGTATTAATGACTGTTTATCTTGCAAACCCTGTGTTGCCAAGAAGTGGAGGTCATCTTCATCAGTAAACTAGGTGTAAAACTTGTTTACTGGAGGAAAAAAAAGAAAAGAAACACAGCACAAGGGTATAAGGAACCTGATTAGGACATACGTCAAGCCCTGGATATTGTCATAAAGCAATCGTCCAATTTTCTTTTGCAGATAGCAAAAAATTTTCAGCKGGCTTAGAGCTCTTCCTTTCCCAATGCATGGCCCTACTCCAAGTAGCATCAGAGCATACTCCAACAGGAAATTTTTTTCCTTTACTTGATGTTGATGTAACTAGTCCTTGGACTGACTCAAATCATCACARCTCTATGGACTCTTGAAATTGTTTTGGGTAGCTGACACTTACTTGGATTTGCTTCCTCTAAAGAGAAGGAAAAGGCAATTCCAGTTTATCAAATTCACTGAGTTCACTTTAAATACTAACCAAGCTTTAAATGTGAACAACAAGTTTTATCCTTATCAATCAAAGGGATACATTCTGGCTTACAAACTGGAAAGCATATACAGGAAGAGCAGAATTTCAGCAAAAGAGAAAAAAAAGAATGAGAAAACAAAATCTCAAAATCTACCTGAAATCAGTCTATTCTTCCAACTGGTGTTCAGGGTTTTGCTGAGGTCTTTCTCAGCCAAGTACTTAAGAAACCAACCCAAAAATATTCTGCCTCTGCAGCAGTTGGTGTTAAGATTTTATGGTGTATGGACCGCTATGAATTTTTCAGCAGATAAACAGCTTTTATGAAGTAAATTGAATAGGGCTATGTTTTTAGTTGCTTTTGTAGACCCTTTAGGAATAGTTCATGCAAATTATTCACTAAAGTGTTGTCTTTTAAAGTGGACTCCTGCCCTGGGGTTTCAGTTCCTTATTTAAACCTGAGGGTTTTCTTGTAGCTACTGTACTGCAGTCAGTTCTTAATGTTTTAAAACCTTTCTGTTGTGGGTGGTTTAGGGTTTTTCTTTTGTTTTGTTTTGGGTTTTTTTAATATATATATCTCAAGTTAGGGTCCCTTCTTGTGCTTTGTCACTGCTTGGTTTGGGCTTAACATTTATAAGAATCACCTGAAAATAAGTATTCTCTGATAATCTTTGAAGTACTGACCCTGTTACACATTTTTACCTTTTTTCTCTCCAAAAGCCAATTGAATTTCAGCTCTTTATTTAACATTATAGATATTTTTTTCATCCCACATATTTTTTTAACGTTTGGGGGGTGTTGTTTTTTTTTCAACTTTTTTTTTTTAAAGTGTTCACTTTTAGAAGACTACACAGAACTCATTCCTATATGCTGCTAGTTTTAGGACTTCCCAAGTGACAGGCTTAACTGTAATGGCTGCCCAAACAAAAGCTTCATTCTTATGCCTTGTAGTGAAGGTGGTCATTTTCCACCAGCAGAGTGCAATGGTAGAAATGCATTTTACAAGATTTTTTTTCTCTCTTCTTGATTCATACAATGATTTGAAACTTTGTTCTGCTACTTCTCCAACAGTGATGTTGAAACAGAAGATAAACCCAAACTGCAGATTGCAGTTACATGGCTGCTTTTTTAATCTGTAAGATGACAGAGAGCACTAAATATATTAAACTCTTGAAGCATAGAGAGAAGGAATAACACCCTGATGTTTTTAAGCAGAAATCACTACATATAAAGATATGCCTGGAGGTAGTGATAGAAGCTGGAAAATTAGGCAAATGTTTGTGCACAGAGAACCCAAGGAAGGGCTTCTGTTCCTGAAAGCCTAATTTTCCAAGTTAATATAGCAGAAGCTATGACTATATTTATGTATCTTGTCTTGTCTATGTCCTTAATTTGTCATGACTCTAGCATTAAATTRTGGAAGACAAGTGTCTTCCATAAAGGCAAGAAATGTAGATGTGATACAGAAAAGGACGRATTTAACAAGTGGCTGAAATGTGATAGAGTAACAAGTCACTGAGCTCACTTATTATTGTTCTGTACCAGAAAATGAGAAATCTTTTTACTACCCTAATTAGATGCAAGTATGGTAGGTGGATCTTATTTTATAAGACTGTCACGCCATTGTACTGTCTGTAGAATATTTTGCTTTCACTGATGATTTTTCTCAGATACAGTGTCCAAAAGACGGGTTTTGCCACATGGATCCCAAAATCTGAGCTTAACGATTCTGCATGGTGAATTTTGAGGTAAAATCACGCTTCAGTAAAATCAACCAGTTTTAGGTTCCGAAGGCCATCTTCACACACTATCATGGTACTGCAATAATTTTTGCCTGGTTTAGAGATGGATTTTTCTCTAATGGGTTTTTGGAAAATGTGTCCTACATATTGCATCGATCCACATTTCCCTTGCAATGATGCATTAATTCCTGAAATTATTTGTAAGGATGGAAAACATTGAATGTATTAGTTGGTCATCCTCGGTCTGCATTTTTTTGCCTAACCTTCAACTCAGGTACTCCAAATTTCTAGGCAGTTAGTCTGCATGGATGGCCTGGCTTGAGCCATCAAGGAGCACGGGGTGAGGCAAACTAGAATTCTAAATACCCCAGTAATATGACACACCCTGCCAGTCATATTTGCTTTAATCTGGGAAAAAAAAAAAAAATCACTGTTAGACCAACTGGAATATCCTCTAATTACCGATAGTGCTAATTTGATCAGGATCTGCTATGATTTAAACATGTGCCTGGTGGTTAGGAAATATGACCATTTGACATTTTTACATAAAGCTTTCTTGATATACCATATTTCTGTGCCATATTTTTTTTATGTTTTAAAAAGAATATGCAAGAAAAAGTTGTATTAGAGTTACACAATAATTAAGTTAGATATTTCATGTGATTGAATATATCTGGATAAAAAAAAAAGTGTGTGGATTTTTTCCATGTGCATATTCGTGGGATTTTTTTAATTGAGTACATACTTAATCAAAGACAAATTAGACCCTGTATGATCCTAATTACAGGGCTACTACATCTAACTGAGTGCCTAAATTCAAACATCTTGAATTAATCAACCTTCATACACTGTGTATTTGAACAGATTTTCTTAACATGACTGTATTTTTAAATGGAATGAATCAGCTGCCACATCACATTGCTCAGGTTCAGTCTAGAGAACAAAAGCTGTTTAAGGGTAGAATGACACCTCCAAGATACTGAGCCATGCTAGCTCTTGAGTGGTTTGCTACGTGGTGGTTTCTAAATGAATCCTAGCACAACCTGAGAACATTATGACTACCCCAATTACTCTTATGCTTGAACCGAAAAAGGCATCTGGAATCCATACAGTTACTAGCACATTCAGCAAGGCAGCTCCTGGCCTCGGGATACATGGATAGCTTGCAACCCATCGCATCAGGTGCTCCTGCTTTTTCTAATGTTCTCATGGACTATTTTACGTTGCACTGGCTGTGATTTTTTTTTTTCTTTTTCTTTTTTTAATTTTCCCTAAAGTACAAGAGAATTTAGGCATTTTTCCTGTAAAAAGGACACATTTAATTAGAATCTACATCCAGAATCTAATTCTTCTTCCAAGTAAAGGAAGAACTGAGTTCAGACAATGAAAACTACATCCAATTAATATCAAATAGAGTTGAAATATTTTTAGTAATCAGAAGTGCCATCAAATATGTACTGCTGTACCTCCAACTGATAACAACATGGCTTTTCTAAAGTATGCTCTCTTAGTACAAGTATCTTGAATAGTGATGTATTATTATTATACATACAGTATTTGTGATGAAAACAAAAATATRTTTGCTGTGTATTTGAAACTAAAATGCATGTCTATACAATAGGATTTTGCCAATTAAACTGAGTCAGGGAGACAAATCTACAGGGCCCTTTCGTTTATCAACCTTAGAAATAGTGAAAGGAAGGACCTGCCCCCACCCCAGTAACTCACTGACAGTGATGTCACATCTGTACTGTGAAGTTGGGGGGATGTCTGGGGCTCGTGCCATCCATGGGGGCCGTCCACACTGGAAATGCCTGTCTGGCCTCAGGATGCTGTCGAGCTTTGCGCACTGTGCTGGAGCATTGGCTTCTGCTCGGGTCTGCGCCAATTGTCTATGCGGCCTCTGGCTCCTGGGGCACCACACATACTGGTTTTTGTAAGAGATTGCATAGAAAGCACTAAGTAGGATCTACTCACAACATTCTTGCAGTGTGAAGAAATAGCATGATTATACTTTTTCTTTTTTTTCCTTGCGAGTATAGTGCAGTAATGCAAAGGAGATATCCTTTGTTTATTGTCAGTTGTGACTACAGGACTGAGATCTGGGAAAGACCAGCTAGATCAGAAGTCCAGATGTCTGTCCATTTAAGCCTATGGAAATGTTACAACTGTGTCAAATGCAAAAAGGAAGGTTTCTTTTCCTTCATCCCATTAATATGATGAGGAAAAAACAGATCACTGCTAGTAG
Organism: Oceanodroma leucorhoa; assembly: GCA_030449065.1. Classification (NCBI taxonomy): domain Eukaryota; kingdom Metazoa; phylum Chordata; class Aves; order Procellariiformes; genus Oceanodroma; species Oceanodroma leucorhoa. The sequence continues at coordinate 736,638 of JASVER010000153.1, read as the reverse complement.
AATCATAGAATCATAGAATCATTAAGGTTGAAAAAGACCTKTAAGATCATCGAGTCCAACCATCAACCCAGCACCCATGCCCACTAAACCATGTCCTGAAGTGCCACATCCACACGTTTTTTGAACACCTCCAGGGATGGTGACTCCACCACTTCCCTGGGCAGCCTGTTCCAATGCCTGACTACCCTTTCAGTGAAAAAATTTTTCCTAATATCCAATCTAAACCTCCCCTGGCGCAACTTGAGGCCATTTCCTCTCGTCCTATCACTTGTTACTTGGGAGAAGAGACCAGCACCCGTCTCTCTACAGCCTCCTTTCAGGTAGTTGTAGAGAGCCATAAGGTCTCCCCTCAGCCTCCTCTTCTCCAGGCTAAACAACCCCAGCTCCCTCAGCCGCTCAAGGGTTGTCAAGCATTGGAACAGGCTGCAAGTAATTCAGTTTTGGAACTCATCTAATTCATTAAAAATTAATATCTGCATGTAGATAACCAAGCTGCAAGGATCCTCTAGGAGGGAATGCGTTTTCATTTTTTGTCTAGGACTAAAGCATGTTTTTTCAATCACCTTTTCTCAAATACCATACATCAGATCCTGGAATGGAAGCTGTCAGCCCCTTCCATGCACGTGGGCTCCCCAAGGATACCAGGTATCGATTCTGTTAAAGACATTAGTACAAGAAAGAAAAAACCTGCTTTTTCTCTTTCTGCTCTTCATTCCTTCTGCTGAGATGAGATGCACACAAGCTCTGTTTCTATCTGCTTATAGTTGTCAACCCGGTAGCAGATATCTGGGCTACTTGGATCACTGATATAGCTGGAGGTGTTTCTTATTTTCTTATGTATAAAGACTCCGTGACAATCCATTCTGGTTTTCCCGGATGCCAGTAACCCATTCCTTCTTCACTTTTGGGAGCAGAATCAACAGTACCAGGGGACTGTTAGAGGGGGTGGAGCAGAGCTGATGAGCAAAATCAGACAGTCAAGATACGGACTGGAAAATCTCCATAACAGCATAGCCTGCAGTGCTCCCATGAATGCATTACCTGCCAGATACATTAATTTTCTTTTTGAAAGAATTTCTTGGAAGAATTTCTTGGAGCATTTCTTAATGCCACAGAGTACCTTCACTGTAGTTCCATTGATAGGACTGCAAAGAGCAATACTGAGTGATTTAGTTTTATTCTATATCCATGGTGGAAATGCTCGGTCACACTCCCTTAAACAACAATTTGAGAAGATGTGTTAAATACGGGATCTGTCATTATTCACAAAATTACCATGGCAGTAAGAGGGGCAACCTGATCAAAGGAGTAAGGAAAAAGAATGTCAGGTAATGAAGAACCCATTATAGAGCATCAGCTGAGGACAGTTTGCTTCTATGAAGAAATTTTATTTCTTTTCTTCTAATACTGCTCATTCAGAACTTGCATCTGTTGATAATTCAGACTGCCAGATGTTTCCTTTTGCATTTCCTTGGAGCTTTAAAAGGTATAAAAACCTCTAAATTTTCTAAGTTCCTTTMATAAGCCTCAATTAATCCTCTTGCAGTTCCTTGAATGTATGACAGAGAAAAATATGTGTATATCTCTAGTTTGTGTTCTGACTGAATAACAAATAACATCACTAATGATAATCAATGACATTTAGTAGTTCCAATCTGCTAACCACTGAATCCTTAGCTAGCTAGTRACCATTGAGTTATGTGTGTCAAGAAAGCCTTCTCTTTCAGTTTATAGAATAAAATTTCATAAAAGGTAATCCTCAGGCTATTTATAGAATAGCTATTTCACAGTGAGTTTTATATTTGTGACTGTTTTCCTGTGAGGATTCAGCTGTGGAAGCTGACAGAAAGTATCAAGTGTCAGTAAAGAGGTGCTGGGGAGAAAACCAGGGAATTCGAAGGGATGTGTGGTGCAGCCACAGGTGCTGGTCAAGGCAGTGCCATGGCATAGCTGATGTTAGCCCAGTACAAGGAGTTACATCAATGCTTACTTGCTCAGGGAAATACCTTAGTCCTGGTTACCAAAATATATCTATGTTGCTGCCGAAAACTGAAGTCAGMGTTATCAATTTTTGTGTAGATGAAGAGCAGAGAGAAGAACATGCTACTCCAGAGGTAGATGTTTTAATTTACATTTCATTAAAAGGCTGGGAGATAGCAGGTCTACTAAAAGGTAGGTAAAGTGCAAGAAGACTGGCATAAACTGCTCTAAATTACACCTCCCTTTCCCAGCTAAACTGCATGAGTAGAGACTGCTTTACTGTCTGAGCTGCTTTAGCCCAAAGCCAGATTTAGCCCCTATTGGAGCACTACCGGAGGTCTGCCAGAAAGAAGACCTAGAAGAGACTGAATATGTGTTTTCCCTGTCTGCTTTTGCTCCCATAGCTTTTACAGACTCAGGTTTTGTTCCCAAGCTTGCACTAATCACCGGTGCATGCAGCCGTCAGCACACGCAGGTTTAAGGCTGCTCTGCGCAGCTGCAAGCGCATTTCCCTGGTAGAACATCGGTGACCAGGGACTCCTGTCAGTCCTGTGCTAGTGTTACACCTGGATCAATCCTTTCTTGCCTGTGTAGGTGTGAAAATGCCTACATAAAAATTGGTGAATATACCTGCAGTTTGCTCTAGACAAGTGAAGACGCTAAAGGCAACACATCACCCTGAGTGGCAGACCTTGGTATGTGCAGCCTAAGTTGAATTGCTTGTGACAAGTGAATTGTCAAAGGGCCTGATTGTGTGTGACATTGGCAAGAGGAAGGACAAATAAGTTTGCTCATCTGCGTCCAAACTCATGGCAAGGCATATATGAACTGCTGAAAACTCAGCTATCTGAGACTGTCGGAAGAGCATAGCAGTGTTATTTCTGGAGTTCTCAGATCAGAAACTGATGCAAATGGACAAGCGCTGTGTTTGCCTGTAAGGGCTGATATCTCCAGTGATTTTAGTCAGCTTAAGTGAGCTCTTCTTCACTTCATTTGCATCACTGTCCTACATCTTATTTAGGGAGCATTGGGACACAAATTGAAGAGGTGGGTTTATTAATGATAGTTATCTCTAATGCTTCTGTAGGAGACTTACACTAGCAGAACATGAAAAGTGAGATGCTGCTCTCAGAATATCAGATGATGCAGCCATTACTTGGCCTCTTGATGAAGGCAACTAATGTGCTTATAGTTATGGGAACCAGAATAGATGTCACTGGCAGTAACACTGTGGTGCATGTGTGCTGTACGGTGGTCCCCACAGCCCTGACGCAGCACACACCCCAGACAAATACTGATTTTCTGTGAAGGTGAAACCTGCGTGTGCACTATCCACTGGCACAGACCGCTTTCCTCTGAAAAAAAGGCAGAGGATGGAGGAAAGAAAGCAGTAGTGCTATCTGGGCTGGATGAGCAGAGACATCTGGACTATGGGGGAAAGTACGGCAAAGCACACCTACCCCAAAATGTAGTCAGAGCCTGTCAGTAAGCTGTGATGCACGTCTCAGTCTCTTCAGCAGAGAAGCAGGGAAGGCAGCACCTTGCAGTGACTACAGTAAGAAAATTGAACTACAGAGATGCTGAGAAACCTCATTCATCAATCCACAGAGGTGGTAAAGATAAAGGTAACTGAATATATCCATTTTTCTGGGAGCAGCTTCTTCTGCTGTATTATCAGACCTTCCACTGTCTGTGAAATATTTTATAACAGTGACCAAGAACCCTAAATAATAAATCCTATCCTTAACCAGGTGAAACATTTTTAAGGAGTCATTCACTGTTCTGTGGATCTGGGGATCACCATATCATCTGATACCTCTGAAGATAAAAATGGTGGGGGGTTAATACACGGTGACTGCACAGKGGAGTTTTGGGTCAATCTGTTTGGAGCCGGTGGAGAGGATCAGATGCAGATTGCTGTCAGAGGAAGATTTTCTGTATTTGTTGACCTACTACTGCAAAGCTCTTTCTACAGAGGGTCTTGGTGTAGTCCATTGTCCTGTCCGTGGTCCACACTCATGTGTTCTTTCTTCATGGTTCACAGACAACACCACACTATTTCACAGCTGCCATCCTCAATTCAGTCAGTGCTGTTTGTCTAGGGAAGAGATTTTCGTGGCTGAAACAGTGGCTGCACAGAGCCCGCAGATCAGGCGGCTCAAAAAGGAACCAAGAATAACCCATTAAAATGCAAGACTCAAATCTGCATTTGTTTCAGGAAAGATGAGAAGAGAGTTGCCCAAAACTCCTGTACAGAACTCGGCATAGTAAAAAGTCCTTGAGTTGTCAAATAGGTACAAAATTCAGCTTCACAAGATTGAGGGAAAATTTTCATTTGTCGTCTTCTTTTCTCTTCAGCACTTTTATAGCAAATTTTATGTAAAGAAAGTGTGAATTCAGCTCCTTATCTAGGAAGCATAATGTATTTTTAAGAGTGATGTTATAAAAGGTAATAAACACAGAAGAGAAAACCAAGTTCAGAGACATCTCTCAGACTAGTACAACAATGTTTTTCAAGTTTTGTTGACCACGATCAAATGCAGCCTTTCTAATTATCTCAGATCTTATTGGCTGGCTGAATTTCACAAGACTTCACATTGGAAACTTTCACGTGGAAGACCAGACTGGTAGTTTAAGATGTAATTACATCCTTGCCCATGCTTATCTGGGATTTGGCGTGTACAAACAAATGTATTCACAGATTTCACAGTACAGTGGTTAGAAGAGCCTCTCAAAATGCTGTCCTACTTTTGGTTGTTGTGGAAAATGAGAGAAAACAACAGCAAAGACATCCCTGCAGTGGGAGGAGAAAATATAAAGGTTTGCTTAGCCACTACCTGACTCCAGTTTTACACTTGTTCAACCCTAATGATGGCAATGAGGCAGCAGCAGTCAAATAGACTAATGAAAGAGGCCACAAATGAAGTCTTGTCCACGTGCAAGTGAATAGTAAAACTCTAGTTCATCCTGTCTTCTGAGGAGAAAAGCGGTTCCAGTCACCCAGTAAAATGTTCATGGTTTGCTTTGACTGCCATTTTGTCTCTAACTGTTGGACATTTCTAATGCCATTACTTGATATCTAATCATTTTGAGGATTCACATCCAGATCCAATCCTGACCAACTTCAGCTAGAGTTGGCCCAGGCTCAGGAATTCAAAGTAAATTGCTTACTATTCATTTCCCAAATTGAAACAGTTTTAATAAATATCGCCTTTTGTGATTGGCTTATTTGTCACTGTTGAAATTGCTGTTATTTGAAATTAAATGGTTATTTATTCCCTTCATTCATGTATCATGAAATAATTCAATTTGGGCGCTCAGATTTCATCTAAAGTTAATGTTAACCCAATGACATTTTGATGATAATGATGTTTAAAATTTGCTTTTTTCTTGTCAGATAGCAGAAGTTTTCATTAGTGTGCACAAGAAATGTAGGCATATATTTCACACTGGAATAAAAAAATCCTTCTTTTTTTCAATGTGAATTGTTGTTAAACTAAGATAGAATGTCACACATGAGATAAAATTAATTTATATATGTAAATACCAATATAAAGCATTATGAGAAAAGCTGAGTTATTAATTAAAAATTAACATAACCCTCCTTTTCCCTTATGACAGAAATACATCAGATTCACCACAGATATGAAATAGGATGCCCTTTCTTGGGGAATTCACACTGATTTCCAGGGACATGATCAATTCAAACAAGATTTTATGCAGTTTCTTAATTAGTTTCAGGTTGTTTTAAGTCCTTCTAACAATGTTATCTAAAAGCAAAACAAAACATTAAGACTATTAATAAGTTTTCATTCTTGTTTTATCTACCCCAAAGAAGGGAAACAGACTTTTTAACTAGAAAGGGGAAGACAGCGAAACTAATGATGCATGCCAAATAAACCAAACATTACAGGAACTACATTTTTAGTAATCTCAGCTTCCAGTAATTGTAGGTATTATTGGTAACAGTAAGCACTTTTTTTAATCGGACGTAAGAGCTGACATTGCTATTTTAAGCAGTCCTTAAAATTGTCCCTTATTCCATTTTATTTTTAGCATAGGCAAATAAACAACATTAAGAGGTAATAATTTACTAGCAGCTCCTGCAGCCACAGGATATCACAGGTGCCTTTAGGTCATCCAGGATCTCCTATCCCACTTCTGATCACTGTTGACTTGCCACGTGTCTGGACTGCTTATCACATCTCATGTGTGACTGCTCTCCGTCTCTGGGGAATCTTTTACTGAATTCTCTTAAAATCTTATCCTCAAAGTCTGCAGTGTTACTCTTACTGCCCATGCGCCTTTTTCTTCTGCTGTCCTCTTTCATATGACCTGTTTTTCCTAATTCTATATACTTCCTTACATCTACCTCATTTACCAACTCTTTTCTTTTTCACAAACAGGATAAACTGAGCATTCTGMAGTGCTGGTGTGTCTGGTGAGGTTCAGGTTCAAAGCGCGGGCCTTCCATTGCCATGGCTGCTTGACTCAAGTCTTCTCAAGAGGTGAAATTTTAGGCATGCAGACCTTGTTGGAATAATTCCGCCCGATTTCAAAGGGACYGAGAGTTCCTCCGTAAGCTGTGGGAATAAAGCACCAGGCACCTACAATTTGGTTAAAATAACTCTCTTCAAGCTGTTGTGGCCCCATGAAAAGGAATAAGGGCCACAACATGAAAAGGAACAGAGAAGCAAAAAGAGTAAAGTGATATTCAAAATTAAAAAGTCTCATTCTAAGAGGTATTTCTAACATTCACAGAACCATCTCTACTCTGAAAGGTAAAAAGAATAATCCTTTAGGAGGTGACTTGTGTATTACAAAAAGCACAGACATGCACTGACAATTGAATAGATGTTGGTTTTGTTAAATCTCTACTCTTTTTACTCTTTTAAATCTGTACTCTTTTATTTATGTCCCAACAAAATCTGTAATCACTGAAGCTACAAGTAAAACTCTTCTTTCCCAATGTTTTCCCTCCTCTGTTGTCCCCATGTGATGTCTGCCCAGGGTGAAATCTTAGGAATACAATGCAGTCACCATGCTGATACCTTTGGTGAAGTCACTTCTTGCTGTGAGACCATAATAAGGCCTAAAACATCCAGCCCTCTTTAGATTAGGGTGATGAGGGACAGGTTCACAGTGAACTGCTGTGCTACAAGGTTAAGGCAAATGGCATATTTTGACCGGACGTCATGGTGATTGCATATCACTGAAAGCTTGAAATAAAAGTACGTGAACCACAAAAATAATGGAAACTCTTAATTTTCTTTCTTTGACATTTTCCTGGTGTGCCAGTGGCATGGTCAGTTGGAAGTATAGTATTCACGGTGCTGAACAAAAGCCATGTGTTATTATGCATGGATAGATGTTATGCCTTGCAGCATAGTCCTGCCTGAATAGATGCCTGTATCCAGCACGTGTCTGGCAAGGATTGTGTTGATCAGTTTATAGTACTGTCCTTCCTCCTAGTATGTGTTCTAGACATTCTGGGAGGCAAATTCCTCTCTGTACCAAGGACTAATGCAAGATTTACCAAACATTGAAGTCTCATTTAAGATCTATTTAGAGGTGGTGAGTAAGACTTAAACATTTTGCAGACCTTTTACTGGCCTTGCACAGAGGCATGAAGCTCATTCTGAGGCTGTGGTTTGGTGATACATTAAATCTGACTTTAGAGCTCCTGGCACCAGATCAAAAAAGCTGAGTTGAAGTATTGATCCATCATCTTACTGTGACAGTTCGAACGCAATAAAAAATGCTAACTTCTTGGCAGGCTTCCTGTGAGATCAGGGACATCTGTCCATACCATCCTAACTTGAGTTTTGGTCAGCCCTAAGCAGATCTATCTAGCCCAGGCAAGTAGCAAACCCCAGTGCTGTATGAGCGTGACGTTATGATTCCTTACCATGGCTTGTGGATAACTAGGCAAAACCGCAGTGCTGTGCTAGACCTGATTCAGGTCAGGTGGGGACAAGGCCTGGTTTCAGTTTTAATGACTGTGGAAATGTTGCCTAAGTAAAAGATTTGAAGGTGCCAAGTGCACTTGTAAGACTGAACACCTCCTCCAACAGCTGAAAAAAAAGAAGAAAATATAACTCTTTTATGGGTACTGAAAGACAGAATGATCTAATTTATAAGCTAAGAACAGATCAGGTTGTTCTATCTCTTCCCCTGACTTTTTATGGAAAGGTATGGTCAAGCTGCAAAAGAGGTTTTTGTTTAGGAACGCTGCTTCTGTTTTGAATTGAAAAAAGAGAATCTTGGGTTGTGCCCAGCTAGAATCTTTCACAGAATAAAATGAACCACAGAGACCTTCCTTTTGGTTTTCTCCAAGACAGAAATCATGTCCGCTACTAAATTCTGTGGCAGCTGATGCTGGAGGCCGAGTGGGAAAATCCTTTTTAATTCATTCTCCAGCTATTTTCAACCACTTCTGCTCAGAAACAGGGAAGAAAATTGGCCATAAATAAGGGTAAACCATTTGCGCAGCATTTCTAGTGATCACTGTATTACTATTTAGACAGCAAAACATCTTCAATGATGGCTAAGGCATATCACTTATCTGGAAATGCATAAGAACGATTGAATGATAGATTGATGTAGAGTATTTTAGCTATTTACAGGAGGTGCCCTAATGATGCCCATTCCAGCTCCACTGAATGATTTTCAACGTGTAGTAGTATTCCCCATTTTTTGTATAGAAAATTTCTCTAAAACTTGAAAGTTAAGAGAATTTTAAGTGCCTCCACTCTGCAGAACCTTCATCTGCACTTTTTTTCTGAGCTCTTGAAGTTTCCTGCAGATAATATTCCAAAATTCAGATTTAAACCCAAACTTTCCAGGGTTCATTCACAGCTGAGGTATGCATTACAACCCATCTCTTGTCTTTAGCATTTCTACACATTTCTTTCACAGTACTATCATCAAAACATTAATAAAGTATTCTGCAATGAATCAAGGGTTGTTATTTCATTCACCAAATGGAGGTATTTGTTGGAACAATGAGGTGGTCTTTGCACTCCTAAATATGACAACGATTGTACTGGCACACATAGGAGCCATTAGACAGTGTCCTCACAGTGTGAGATTTCCAGCTCCTGCCACCTTCCCCAAGTCATATTTTGTCAGAAATTCCTGTGTTGGTAGCTGAGCTGTTTAAGCAGTATCCTTTTCCTCAAACAGCATGAATGGAATACTGCTTGACATAACGAGAGCTGAACAGCGTCTGCAGGCCTCGATCCACCGACAGGGACCCCTCTCCTGGCAGCGCTCTGCAGGACATTGCTGCCTGCCTGGCAGAAGGGAAGAGTGGCTTGTAGTCACATTGAGCTGGGCCACCTTGCTGGTGTCTGACTGGCCTGGCTGGTCATATACAGGCATTTTACCTTCATTTTCAGCTGTCATGGAGCAGGTATATTAACTCTATGCCTGAAGTAATCATAGTTAAATTTTGTTTTAAAGGTGGCAGCTCACTGCTGGGCTACTTAATCCCAAATCCTACATTAACCAAGTTGTGTTTGTAGTCAGGTCCAAACCTCTTCCTTTAGCCTTCCTGTGTCCAGACTGCTGAATAAGACACCTTCAGTCAGGTTTCAACCCACATCCCTTAGTATTATGCTAAAGCAACACAAACTAATAGAGCTTTCCTTTCTGCTCTAACATAGTATGTATGCCTAATATTACTTGACTATTAAAAGAAACTTAAGGCCAACTGGAAATGTTTAGTCATTGGCTTCAAGGGCTTCGGTGACATGGAAATTTGATGTCACTTTTGACCCCATCTCAGTCCAAATATGAGCTGGAAAGAGACTTGTTTATTTGGATCACCACCAACTGTTTCACCTTGTCATAGTTAGGTGAAATAAATCTGATGGCATGTGTGTACATTTTTAATTAAAAAACTGGATTAGATCCAACTCTTTTTTGTTCTTTGAACAAAGGACTTGGGACGTGTGGAAGTTACCTGAAAGAAATTACATTTTAAAGTAACTAGAATTTTTGTGTCTGATTCAGCTTTAAGCTTTTGCTGTCAATTTTCACATTTCCACTAAGACGAGTGTGTAAATTTTTGAAACTTCATATGTTCACCAAAAATCTTCGCAACCTCATTTTTGTTTCATGAAGTCAATTTGTTTGTTTTTAAGTAAGTACAATTTCTGTCAAGGTTTGAGATTAATGTGATATCCCCCCTGCAACAAAGGACAATACGAATCATTGTAAAATTTCCTAGCTTCAGGATCTTCTCTTAAAGTAGGTGAACCTGATCCAGACCTCATTTCTTGTCTGTGAAAATAACAAATGACTGAGATGATACAACTTTAAATGTCTCTTGTTTATTGTTTACTGGTTGGGATTATTCAGGTAGAAAGACAATTTCCATGGTAGCCCACCTTCCCAGCTGTTCATTACTTTGGCAGTCACAGTCCTCTTCATTTGATGTTTTCCTTGTTTGGTTTAGTCCAGAGACATTCTTTTATTTTTTTTTCAGCCAAGTCCTTCTATTTAATTTTTTTCTGCCTTAATAAGAAAAAAATATATCTATTTCTTCAAAATATGTATATGTTCCAACTGCAAACTAACTACCTGGTATCTGAAACAAAGATTATCCTCGTGTAAGTTATTTTGTAATTTTTCCACGTCATAACAGATTAACGAAAAGAGAATTGAGGGAAGATGATTCAGTAATTCTGACTCTAAAAGCACTCAAAGTTTTCATGCCTTTTCAGCACCAGCTAGAATTTCCATTAGACGTCTCTGCTTGGTACTGGGACAACTTTTTCCCCGTTAAGGCAACAGTGGCATTGAATAGTAGCTGCTTGAAGTGTACTGTTATCCTTATTTGCAAGAACTTTAAAAACACAGCACATTTTACAGCACCTTCAGGAAATGGAGGCATGGCTACAATGGAAGAAAAGAAACCTTTCACTGCAGTGAAATCTGTATGTGTGAAATACTTCTATGTAAAATGCCATTTCAGGCAGGCAGTGCTAAGACTAAAATTCAGAACCTCACATCGCTTTCTTCTGCTTTCTGCTAATGACAGTTTTTACAGTCAGCTGCAAAACCAGTCATATTCTTCTTTGCAGGAACAGAGAGTCTTTCTGTTAGTATTACTCTCTTTTAGAGAGCAGACAAACTACAGTGCTGCATAGAGATGTGTGGAGATGCATGGATAAGGCCTGGGGAGGTGTCACCTGAATGCCAGCGAAATGCATCATTACATGTCTAGCAGAAAGGGTCGGGATTCATCATTCTTTTCACTGTATAACTGGCAGATGTTCACCTACACTGTTTTTATGTGCTCTGGTCAATGGAAGGAGAGTCATCTGTCTTACTGTGCATACATATCTCAAAATGGGGTATATCTCCCTCTGTGTCTCTCCCTGACTAAAGGACTTGAGAAGATTAGTTTTCACTGTGTGACCAACTCTGTAACAGCTGAAGCTGTATAATGTGGAAATGTATAAAACAGGGAATGCCTGATACACCACGTTCAAATCTCAGCAGCTCTGTGAAGTCGTCAAGAAGTATTGTTCCTAACAGCTCATAGCCTCTTATAGGAAGAGTAGGTGAGGAAACTAAGAAAATGAGCAGGGTATGTTAATTTTAAAGGCAAATATTGTTGATTGCTGTAGACAACAATTATTTTTTAATGTTATCACTTAGAAAGAAATAATGTCTAATGCATAAGTAGAAAATAAATGGGCAATAAAAAAGATAACAGAGGCATTTGAGAAGCTGAAAATTAAACAGAAGTCACATTGATTTAATTTTTGGTTGCTTACACACAAAATTCTCTTGCCAGTGTTCACCTGCCTCCTGTGCTAAACCTGAAAAGTACGGATCTCTTGCGTCTATTGGTCTTGTTATGAAGTCATGCTCATTTTCCTACTTTGATGAAAAATGATATACCATAGCCATTATGCACACAGCTATTTGAGTTTAAAAGCTATTGCCACTTGAGATTTAGTCATGTTGAAGTTTAGTTAACACAATCGAAAACATTTTGTGCATCTCCAAGCTCTAATTTTCATCCATACATAACACAAAGATACTTCAGTGGTATTTTTCTAAGTAAGCATCTTGATAAGTTACTTTATTACTGTGGAAGTTATTTTGCCCTGGGATTTCACTTAAAAACCAGGAAGAGTTAATTGATGCTTGCTTGCAGATGCACAAGTACCCTTTTGAACACCATTAAAACTATCAGTATTCCAAAAGAATTGCAGAGATGATCACACTAAAGTAGGTATTCTTTAGTCCAGTTGTGCAATTCAGTGACAATACAAGGAATTCTTGGGTTGTAGTCCCAGTGGTGTAAAAAGTCTTGCTACAGAGTTGACCTGACTGTATATATTTCACAAATGTTATATATAAACACTTCATAAGATTTAGGTAGTATCCCTTTTTACTAGTAATGCAAAGGAATGAAATATGAGCAGAAAAACAGATAGAATTTCTATTTCCTGGTGTTGTGGTTTAACCCAGCCAAACACCACCCAGCCGCTCGCTCACTCCCCCCACCCTCAGTGGGATGGGGGAGAGAATTAAAAAAAAAAAAAAAAAGTAAAATTCGTGGATTGAGATAAAGACAGCTTAATACAACAGAAAAGGAAGGGAAAATAATAATAATAATAATAGCAATAATAATGACAACAACAACAACATCAACAACAATGATAGAATATACAAAATAAGTGATGCACAATGCAATTACTCACCAACCATGAACTGATGTCCAGCCAGTCCCTGAGCAGTGATCGCTGCCCCCCAGCCAACTCCCCCCAGTTTATATACTGAGCATGACATCATATGGTATGGAATATCCTTTTTGGGTCAGCTGTCCTGGCTATGCTCCCTCCCAGCTTCTTGTGTACCTGGCAGAGCATGGGAAGCTGAAAAATCCTTTATTAATGTAAGCACTACTTATCAACAACTAAAACATCAGTTTGTTATCAACATTATTCTGGTACCAAATCCAAAATACAGCAGTATACCAGCTACTAGGAAGAAAATTAACTCTATCCCAGCCAAAACCAGGGCACCTGGTAAAATGTTAACATAAAGGTTCACCCTTAAAGCTGTGGCATTATTAATGTGGACCTAACAGGACCATTTCCATTCCAACAGTAATGTTGCTCATTTTCATCATAATTTAAAATGTCCTACCTCATTACTAGTGTGATTTTTTAATATTTTTTATTGTACAATGAGAGGAAAACAGTCTTTCCTCCCTTGATTGCTTTCTTTTTTTTTTTTTTTCTGAGTGGGAAGACAAATAGCTGTGCGCTTTGGAAGAGATGACAGTATATTCTTGGCTGAGCTTCTACACAAAAGTGTCATGGTCTCTTGAATTATCTTCCTCTTCATAACAATGAAAACATTTCCAGTTTCTGCTGACAATGCCCATTCTGTCAGAGGCCTGATTATTATGACATCACTTCTTGAAAAAAAGGAATAGGCACCAAGCCTTTATACACATATCAAATAAGCACTTTTACCCTCATATTACCCTTAGATAGCAACCAATGCTTTCCTTTAGATCACTGTTTCTTTTACAGCAATCTAATAATGGTTGTACTCGTTGGCCTTTTTGGTAAGGAACTCAAATGGAAGGGAAAGTCCTTGATTTTCCATCTCATTCCTATTCTTTATTTCTGGATAGTGGATGTGTGGTTGCATGCATGTTGTGCCATGGATTGGTTCATTTCTGAACACTGCGAAGGTTTCTGAATGCTGGGAACACCCTCAGCTGCCTGAACGGATTGTACCGAATGCCTGCACTTCCCAACATTTTTATACTGATTGCTTCTAGGGTGCTTTAACTGTGTCAGTACACAGTCATGTCAGGGGATAAGTATTCCACTTTCAGATCTATCCCCAAGCCTCAAACCCACAAAACAGTCTATGTAATTTCCATCTCAGTCTCAACATTCTGATTTAAAACCATAACTGCTCCAACTTGTCAGCAGATTCACACAGACTTTTTCAGTCCATTATTCAATGTTTGAAACCAAAGCAAAAGCAAGATATTCCTAAAAGTTAAATAGCAAAAACCCTTAAAAGTGAAGAAGAAGAATTTGTGAAAATGTCAAACCTTGAGAGTGCCCTGGTTTTTAAATTTCATATCATCAGCTTACTGGACATGACTTATGTAGGTAAGCTTTTCTAAAGTAATAATTAGTATATTTCACTCAAAAGTTTGCTTACTTAAAGGTGATCACCACATACTTTTCTCCTCCTCAAATGGTACAGATTTTTCTCATTATCTACTCAGTTGCTTATTTTTCTTGTTTTCAGAAACCTCAATGCATGTATATTTTTGTGCAGAAACGTGGCCTCCTGTAGGAAAGAAGAAACATTAATTACCAGTATCTGCTTCAAGAATGTGTTTGGCTTTCAAATTTCAGCATATAGGTAGGTGCAGAAAGATGTTAAAAAGCATACTAGATCCTTGATCAACATTCCATCAAAATTAGTCAAAAGCTTCCTCGAGGCTCTGATCTGCTTTCAAATCAACTCCCACTAATATTAAAAATTAAAAGCAATAGCAATTCTGAGGATTACTTAGGAGCAAATAGTGAGTTCTTGTATTAGAAATTAAGCTCAATAAGGAGAGAACTCATTTAGACAACTACTTTATTGCCCAATTGCCGTTTTGAAAATATTGATGTTTGATTGTCTAGGTTTGCAGAAGTACCCATTCTATGTTCAGGACAGGTCATAGAGTGGTTTAATCCATCAGGAATTCACAGATTAAAATGAATTTGATCATCTTATTCCAAAGCATACTGCATATTTATTTTCATCTGATGACTGTCCACTATTCTGTTTAGTATGACTGACTGGAATTTCATCAGAAAAGGTTAAAGACTTCACTGGGGTTATTAGACACAGACTTGAGTTCCATATTGCCAAAAATGTGGAGAGTTACACAAACACTAATATGATTCATGGTTGCTGAAATTTAATTTATACAGATCTTTCATTTACTCAACAGCACCACTCACGTTCAATAAACTGTCACCATATGAACTTTCAGCAGTAAAGGTTTTCCAAAACTGCTGCTTAAACTTCCAACTCATGATCAAAGAGCAAAGCTGGGTGGAAACTGTCATGATAAAAGAGGAAAAAAGTCCTGAAACAGAACTTTAAGTGAAAATCTTAGTGGTTTTCTCAAATCAGAAGAGTAAACCGTGCATTTCAGGTCAAAGTAAAAGAATTGCTTTAATAATTTCAAGGCATTGTGTTCTGATTTAAACTTTTAACTCTCAGTATAAACTAATCTGTATTTTTGAAAATGTTATTTCTCATGAAAAAATGACCTCTTCATTTTGAGAGATCAAGATATGTTACTCTGAACTTTTCTCAAATCTTTGTTTTAAAATTTAGAACTGRCATAAAATGACCCTTTTCTGCAACATTTTTTTGGTTGTTTTATGAAGAAAGCTTTTTTTCTGTGGACAAAAAGTCTGAATCTCAAATGCTGAGGTATCCAACACCTGTCAAAACCAACCCATGCATTGTGAATCTGAATGACAAGCAAGTGAATTTTAAGCACCTTCTGTTGCTCAGGTCTTTAGGGACAGAGCAACAGGAGAGTACTGATAGAGTGGGGAGCTACCTAGAAAACAGTTGGTGTGTTTCCAGGTCTGTTACACAAGCACACCTGGAACAAAGCTCTTTTTTTCCCCCACTCCTCCCCGCCCTTCCCAGAGAGTTTCTTCATCACTGTAGCATGAATGATGACACTTTAAATGTCTTGTCATTTTTGACCAAAAGGCCCTCTGGCTACACCTGTGTTATCTTCCCAGAGTAGTCCTGAGGCTGGAATGATGGACAGCCATTAGCGATGGATGACTTGACAATTAATGATTGTACCTGTTGACATTAAAGAGGACCACTGAAGGTGTATTTACCATTGATCAGCTTTTATACATAGGGTTGGAGCTGAGGCAATAGGTAGTCTGCAACTGGCATTGGGGGAGGAGATGTTAATTGCATTTCACACTGATTCCTGGTCTGGAGAGATTCCAGCATTTTTTATTTGGCTCCCCGCCGTGTAGATACATGTAAATACAGGTGATCTGCCAGCTCAGTCCTGGCTCATCATAAGTCAAAATGGTGAGATGCATAAGCTTGCACAGACCTTGGTTTATAATATGAATGCCTGCTGAACCCTAACCACAGTCGCATCAGAAAATCCCATAGAAATTTGTCTTCTCCTATAATGATGAATCATATTAGAGTTAGTTAAGACTGTGAAAGACTTTTGCTATTGCATTAAATGAATATACTATTTTTGGCATCAAATTTCTAAATGCAGGCACATGATGCTGGCACTGATAAATTCTTATTTTAATGACCATGAAAAGAATTGTTGATAGAAACTAAAAATATCACATGTGCTGGTGAAAGCAAAACTAACAGGACATTCCTAATTTTCTAGTGTTGAACTTTAAACCAAGAAATTAGCTACCTCTCTGAAACAGTTTATTCTACATATGACAGAAGTAATGCATCTCCCATTCTAACTGGAGTCTCAAAAATTTGAGAACATTGGTGTATTTATAGAACTAATTGACAGGAGATGAATTGCTACCATTAACAACATGACTGACTGAAATATAGTGGACTGCCTGACAAAAATGATTCTCATTCTTTCTTTTCAATCTAAAACTTATGCTTTTCTCTTGAGTAGAGCTGGATTCACCATATTTCACTGAATATTAAATAAGTGACAGAGATTAAGTTGCATATACCCTTCAGGCCTTATATTAATTCAAAGTAAATAATGAAAAGTATATATCATTTTCAGTGAAGACATTCTTCTGTCAATTCAAAGCTTCTCATAGAAAAAAAGAAAAAAAAATCCAGAAACTGGCATCTAATAACATTGGGGTAAGCTGTATTCTTAATATATGACACTCACCAACATTAATATACATGAAATTATGTTGTGTATGGATGTCTGAAATAGATAAAATACTTTTTAAACATACCTGTAGAGATAGTACCTGATATAACCAACTTGTAGGTGATAATTACTTGATCTTTTCAAAGTAGCTTTTCCTTTCAGAAGGCAAAAGTAACTTATTTAGTGGTACTTCTGTTATCTGATGAAGAGTATCTTTAACAGGGTGATTATAAACACCGATGCATGTTGATTTACAGATGAACTCAAAATATTCTGCAGTCGGTCACTATCTGAAAATTAACATCTGAACATCCAAAAAAGAACATGTAGCATGCCTGCAGTGAGTCTCTAGACTCTCCTCAGGACATGCTGGATATCACAAAACTAATGGAAATGCTCACTGTGAATATGATTCAGAACGGCAGCCCTTTCTGACTGCTATTAGCTATTAATGATCTCACTGTACTTTTTGCAAGAGTTGCAATACYCATGCTTGTGTTTGAGTCAGACTTTACATTGTCAAACCCATTTCACTCACCCCATTTTCCAGTGTGGGTAAACTGCCTGTGATATTCTTTATGGTTTTTATTTCTTTCCCTTAACTGTGTTGGAGATAATCTAAGTAGTAAAAGAGATGCCTCTTTTTATTCAAGAAGTAGAGACTTTTTGGTAATGTATGAGGCTGTCTCCTCAGTACTTGTTTAATGCATATCACAGCTCTGTAGGTTCCTCCTTGGAATGGCAAATACACTGGTCTAAAAGAGTCAGCTTTGGTTTTGTGTTGCCTTTAGTCTACTTTGCTCTAGTTCCTTCCAGAATGGACAAGATAAATAAATTGAGGAAGATGCAGCAGACTTTGAGTGGAGTACAAGAGCTTCCATTTTAGAATAAGAACTGGAGTATCCCTGGATGGTCTTTCAGCTCCTTAAGGTACATTTCAGTCATTCCTCAAAACAGCTGCAAGGCTAGACATATTGATGCAAAACTGGCAAGCTTTAAGCATGACTAGAAAATGTTTACAGACTTTCCAGAACCCATTATCATCTGGTCACGAGCGGTGTTCCCCAGGGCTCAGTTTGGGGCCTGTCTTGTTTAATGTCTTTATCAATGATCTGGATGAGGGGATCGAGTGCACCCTCAGTAAGTTCGCAGATGACRCCAAGCTGGGCGGCAGCGTTGATCTGCCTGAGGGTAGGAAGGCTCTGCAGAGAGATCTGGACAGGCTGGATCGATGGGATGAGGCCAATTGGATGAGGTTCAACAAGGCCAAGTGCCGGGTCCTGCACTTCGGTCACAACAACCCCAGGCAACGCTACAGGCTTGGGGAAGAGTGTCTGGAAAGCTGCCCGGCGGAAAAGGACCTGGGGGTGCTGGCTGACAGCCGGCTGAACATGAGCCGGCAGTGTGCCCAGGTGGCCAAGAAGGCCAATGGCATCCTGGCCTGTGTCAGAAACAGTGTGGCCAGCAGGAGTAGGGAGGTGACTGTGCCCCTGTACTCGGCACTGGTGAGGCCGCACCTTGAATACTGTGTTCAGTTTTGGGCCCCTCACTACAAGAAGGACATTGAGGTGCTGGAGTGTGTCCAGAGAAGGGCGATGAGGCTGGCGAAGGGTCTGGAGAACAGGTCTTATGAGGAGCGGCTGAGGGAGCTGGGGTTGTTTAGCCTGGAGAAGAGGAGGCYGAGGAGAGACCTTATCGCTCTCTACAACTACCTGAAAGGAGGCTGTAGCGAGGTGGGTGTTGRTCTCTTCTCCCAAGTAACAAGCGATAGGACAAGAGGAAATGGACTCAAGTTGCACCAGGGGAGGTTTAGATTGGATATTAGGAAAAATTTCTTCACTGAAAGGGTGGTCAGGCATTGGAACGGTCTGCCCAGGGAAGTGGTGGAGTCACCATCCCTGGAGGTGTTCAAAAAACTTGTGGACGTGGYGCTTCAGGACATGGTTTAGTGGGCATGGGTACTGGGTTGATGGTTGGACTTGAAGATCTTAAAGGTCTTTTCCAACCTTAATGATTCTATGATTCTATGATTCTATAATACAGGCAATGTTAGCTCTGCCTTCCACATACTCAGCACCGCTGTAGCCCAGGAGGGACAGCAGGCTTTGATACTGTATTTTTGGTGATCACTGGCTATTTTCCATAGACTCTGCTCTGTAGAAATCATCTCCATTGGTCAGAGACAGCTTAGAGCAGTTTTGCCCCCTTATTCTCCTTTTAACTTTTGTCAGAATAGATACTAGCATTTTACCCTAGACTTACTACAGCTCAGTCCTCACCTTTCTAACCACATGTCTAATAGCAAAATAATGTTCCCTAACCCTGAAACCGAATGGGGGAGCATAGCTCAACTCTAGCTGGTTAGACTTCCTTCTTCCAACAGTCTAGTTTCAACCATACCCTTTACTGACCCCCACATTATCCCTCTGATCATGCCCCTAAACTATCTGGGAGTATGCTATTTGGCTCAGGTCAAGTCTGTTCTAGTGAACGTGCAAATAATTAAATGATACAGATGATCACGGGGCAGTGCTTGAGCCTGGCCCCACTTAATTTCTTTGTGAAGATATAGTCAGTAATTGCACAAGCAGCAAACTCAGTTTACTAGTTAAAAAAAGAAATCAGAACAACTGAATCCCCCTTGAACACACCCATGATACCTTACTCATGAAAAAAAGATTAGCTATTGCAGTCRTGTTTGCTTTCTGAACATCAGTGTTTAGAATTCAGGAGGAACCGCAGTGTTGCTGTTACTGATACATTAAACAAAGCAGAAACACAAAGGAGCAAAGAAACACTCATGCTCATAGTACACAGATATCTAACCATGCAGAAACTGCACATGAAATGATTCCACACGTTAATGTGAGACAGGTAGCAAAGACCCTCAATTATTTACTAATTTCATAATCTAAACAGCTATTAACATGGTTAAAAATAGTTGATTTAAAAGACATCTCTTACTGAAGGTTACTTTGTGAAATTAGTTGCCATGTCTGTTTTTAATATAACCCTGATCCATTTTAGAAAGAAAATGCTCTAAGTATATTGGTAAACCCCTTTTTCTTCAGTTATTTTATTTGTAAATTTAATGTGAAATCCGTATTTTAAATTTGAGAAACACCAATTTGCAAGCCGTGTGCTTCCTCCAGAAAGAATTGCGTATATGTCTCTGATGAATAAGGTCCACACTAGTCCGGCTTCTAGTGTAACATTATTTTGGTGGTGCCAAATGTATCCAGCACTCATGACACTCCATTAGAACAGAATAAACTTTCACTATCAGTACTAATCTTTGCAAATATATGTGTCTGGAATTGCTCATCAGTTGCTAATTAATGGATAGGAATGTCAAGCTGCTTGTTTTGACTAACACTATTGTTAGTCATAATTTGTTATTCCAGGAGAACATTTAGTAATAAAGTTACCTCTTTTGTCTGCCCAACCTGTGCTCTGTCTTGCAGCACGGTGAATATTTTGTATCTGATCCAATAACTACAAACAAATAGGTACTCACATTGAGGTTAGCTATGATAATTCAAACTTACATTACTAGGAGAAGCACAATGAATTTTCAAGACATCCATTCAGACAGCCTTAGCGCAATGAGAGCTTGCATGAGACCTTTCAGGGCTCCCTTCACTAAAATAGTTTTCATGGAAAATGCATAAAAATATATTAAGCTTTACAGTGCAGAGAATTARTGATCTTTATGACTGCATAACTTCTACTTGAGGTCACAGTAAAATTGCCTTGTCATTCACTTTCAGCTCCTAAGAAGAAAAATACTTGTATGCCATTCTCCTGTCTGTCTGGATATCATGGCTCCAAAGACCGTCATGAAGTGAACGCAATTTTCCCTATTAGTTAAATATACGTGCAATATGACATTATGGACCTCTTGGTGAAAGCTTATTTGAAGTCTCTTGTTATGTGCTTCTGCATGTGTGTGTATGTATGATACAAGTATCTCCATAAATGAGGTAGGTTTTCTTCTTTCTCAGTATTGTAAAGTAAAGGTCATGGTTAGAGGTAAGCATTTCCAAACGAAGAAGAAAATCCCACACAATCTTTCCAAGAGTTTATGATATAGCYTGTCCCTTCCCTTCATATCTCATTACAAAATCAAGGAGACAGGGTAAGTTTTGGGAAATCAACTGGAGACATTGGTCTTATCCGTTATTATGATATTGTCTAGCTAGATAAACTTAGCCAATTCACTTTGTCATTCTGTAACTTTATTTCATCTCCTGTCTCGTCTGTGTAGATCATCCTGTCACTCAAATGGAATTCCCCAGCTACCAGACTTTTTCTAGGTAGGATAATGCAAGACATATTGGACTTCATTCTAGAGTATTGAGAATGTTCACTCCTGAACTGGCTCAGTGTCTGTATTTTCCATTGCTCTTCGAAATGCATGCATAATTTGATTTTGTCTCCCGCAGTTCTGAGCATAGGTTGGCACAGAAACCAAGCTTCTTGGGTGAAGCACTCCTGGGAAATGAATAATCTGGGAGAAATAAAAATCCTCCAAATACAATACATTCAATTATTTCAGTATTATGTGATATTATCTAGCAGATGCTGTATGATCTTCACCCATCCTGGAAACTGATTTTATCTCATTTTCCCCCTACATTATTTATTTAAAAGAGATTTCTATGGTGTTCATTGTTAAAGTACTAAACATTTCTAACTTCTTTCTATTAGAAATATCTGATTCCCTCTAGATCTTGTTTTCAGTTCAACTAGAGGATATGTTGCTTGTATTTTAGTGAATTACAGGTTATGCAATTTCTCTGAATTACAGATCTCTTTCAATGCTCTTGGTGAATAGAATATTCACACAAAGAAGTACTTAAAGAGGAAGACATCTTGAGAATCATTTGTTGAGGTTGAATATACTTGATCAAGTTTCTCATACTTCCAGAAGCACATTATTGCTTCTCATATTACTTTAGCCAAACCAAGTATTTATTCTTAACTTCATTGAAATTAAATTAATAGGGCAAAAATGTGTTTAGATAAATATTTCAATAAAATACTGACTGATTCACAGGTTTTCTGATTTATCCTAATAATTAAATCATAAAATTAAGTATGATAATTCATATAGCAACTTTTGCCTTATCAGTATGGAGGAAGTTTATCACAAGCACAAATATCTTTTATTTGTGGGCTTGTGGGCTTGAATTGGTTTCAACACTTATGAATGATGTCTGATTTAGCATGCCAAAGAAGCAAAAGTGTAAAAGTAAAAGCAAAGTAATTACTTTCAATATTGCATGACATTTTTCTTCTAGTAARTTAACATTAGTATGGATCTGGGAAGTAGATATTGGCTTTAACAATGTATTGTTGCAGTTGCAGAAATCAGGACACGTATTCAGAACAGTATTATGTGTGTGTTTAACTTTCATCTGAAAGAGTGAGGTTTTAATATTACCTTAATTTTAAACATATGCCAAACCTATCTAGTGAATGAAGATGAATTTGAGTAAAAGTTGAAGATTGGGCATATGCTAACTGCTTTACAGAATTGAAGCTCCTGATTTCCCAGCAAAAAATGATCTCAGTCCTGACTGCCACAAGCAAATGAACCACGTTCATTGTCACACTGAAGAATATCCGTACTTACTCATTTCATAATTCAGTTGGACAGTTAGGTGGTTAGGCCGGTATAAATGTGGTTTTAATTAGTGTAATTCCATAAACTAAAGTAAAAGAGTACATTAATACTCCATGGATTAGCAAGCTAATTAAAATTTTTAACCTCATCAGTGAAGTTTTCTGACAGCTGCCGGAAAAGACACGCCTTGCAATGAAAGTACAGTAGTGTCCTAGACACAGCTGAGTGCCCTAATCACTGGGCTACAGAGTCAGGCCTCAGGTTGCTCACATTTTCCCCAAAATAAAGAATTCTGCCGAGCTAATGTGCAGAAATGAATGTTTTAGTAAAAGTCATGAAGGATGTCCCAATCTACCCAGTCTCCTTTGAACTGACTCTCCCTTTTTATCCTGTGCCTGGGTGGCTAGTGCACACTTCCCAGATGGGTCAGTTCTAGATTTAAATTTCTACATTTAGTGAAGTGGATGGAATTCAGGTTTAGGATTTCCTAAGTGACCGGTCTACCCAGATATGATACTAAAGGTATATAATACTACCCACCTCCTCCTTGAAGCCAGACCTTTGAATGAAAGAGACTGGGATTGTCCATTTCTGTGCAGAAGTGAGGTGGCTGAGAGGTGTCTTAGAACGTCTACTAAATCAGGGGCTGCTGCCATTTTAAGTGATGCTTTGTTGCAATTCTGCATATAGTTGTTCAGCAATACAATTTAGGTGGGAAATGGGTTATATCAGACCTCTCAAAAGGGAGTGTCTGTCTAGATTTAGACTTCTATATTTGTGTATCTAGAGAATATCATGATCCAAAATGTTGGTGCCAGCAAAGCATAAAGCTCTCAAGCATTTTGTAGCCATAATCAAGGGCTTTTCAGGATTGTCATGTTTTTTTTCACTGCCTAAAATGTTTTTAGTGCTTACTGAAGATTCTTTGGATCTACACTTTCTCTGTGTTGCAATGAATTGGAGGTGAAGTTTCCCAGCTTCAAAGAGCTGCTGTGAGATTGAATGCATTAGCAAGACCTTTGAGATCTATGGAAGAATGAACTGAATGAAGTAATATTGTTATGGAGCTTGACAGAAAAGATTTGCTTCTGCCTATTAAGTAAAACCAGTGACAAAACAGGTTTATCATTCAAAGATATCAAAAATTTTTGTGGTGGGTTGACGCTGGCTGGATGCTAGGCACCCACCAAAGCCACGCTATCACGCTATCACAGCCATTACTATCCTGTTTATGCAGCAGAAAAATGATAAAAGTTGGAAGTAGCCAGAAATTAACTGTTAGAATGATGAATTTTGCTTTCAGTGAGTCAATACTTTATCCAAGATGAGGTGAAGAAGTGACAAGTTCATGACCTAGAAGTATTTATAGAGAGAAGATACCATTGAAAACAGAAAAAAAAAATAGAATTGTTCTTGGTCTGGAAAGTGAAGCTGAAGCTGAACAAACTCAAGTTAAATATACGTGCACCATTTTGGCACTAAGTGTGAAAGTTAACTGGGAATATGGTGGGGTGTTCAATAACAGAAATCTAAAAATCAAAAGCTGTTCTCCTTCAAAGGACAAATTGTCATTGTGAATGAAGTTATTAACTTGATACAAGTAACCTCGTGAAATTCTGCAAATGTTATACAAGATGTCTGAATAGAAGAAATTCAGCTCCCTGTGGAGATTTGAGAGCCTTGTCTTTCCTACCTGTAGTCCCCTCAGAATATTTTGGTTCTTTTAGCATAACCTTCTCTACTGCCTTATCTAAAATAAAGTGTTTAGATAATATGTATTTAAACCACAGAATTATGAATTATTCAGTGTGTGTTTAAAGAGGTGTGTCAGTTTTAGTAGTTTTCCTGGCTTAGTGCATTTTTATGCATAATAATTCACCCACTTGTAATCTTACTCACACCTTTATTTCATTAAAATTCAGAGCTGAATCTTACTTTGTACTAGCTGGATACAGACATCCCGATGATGAAGCTGTGCAAGACTGAGTTCTATTTTTTCATGTAAAGTAAACTTTTATGCTAAACAATACCTTTATCATCTCAGCCAAAGGGATGTTTCAGTCAATTATTAAAAATGGACTCTAAGAGAAAATTCTTTGGCAGAATAAAGGAAAACAAACAACAATCACAGGAAAAGAAGAAAAAGTGCAATCATCACATATATGTTTAATCTTTCTTTTTTCCTTTTTTTTTCTTCTCTGACACCAGTGAATTTGGGTTACTCTTACATGAGTAGATGTAGCTAAATGCTTGTTGGGCTTTTATAAGAGTTTTTCATTTAGGTGGTGTGTGTAGATGTAGATATGATTAAATTTATGTATGTGAAATATTGTACACTTCACTGTTACCTTTTCAAGATTCCTTAAGGCTAGATCAAAGGAAAAAAAAACATTTGTGTTACAGGATTGGTAGGAGTTTGATGCATTACAGTTTAATTTATTTATGTTTACTATATTACTTTGCTTTTAGGATTATTCACTAGCAATGCATGCAGTTGTATTATTCTGGACCAACTCATTTTGTGACTATACACCGAAACACAGAAATATTTTCCTCCCTGTCTGTGGCTCCTTGGTGATCTGCCAGATTGATTTTGAATTATTTTTGGACTCAGTGTTTTAAGACATGCTATTGATAACTTGATTTAAATCAAATCAGAGCTGTCTTTGAAAATGCCAGAGGACATCTTCAGATAGAATAAGAGAATATAATACTTAATTTTTTTTAATACCCTTTAAGGACTTTCAGTATCTTATCTTACTACTGTATTGAAATTAGTCTCAATCATTAACACTATTTGAATGAGAGGGAAATGGACTAGAGGGTCCTGCCTTACAGGTGTAATAATAATACTGGTTATGAGACTGTCAGAAATACAAACACCCAGAAAGTTAGAAAGAGACCAAGCTGTTGTAGATATGAATGAAGGTCAGCTAGGGAGCATTGGTAGCATTGGTAGTATTGGCTTAAATACATATATTTTGTGATTTGGGAAAATGCTGCACATCTGTTGTTTGAGTTTGGCCTTTTGGCATGTTCCATTAACACATATCAGTAAATCAAAAGACACAACGGCACTGAAAGTGTGTTACAAGGAGTTTTCATTATGAATCTTTTTGACAAAATTGTTTCAAAAGGAAAAAAGTTACCGCCAGCTACAAGTAAGGCTTGCTTGCTTGCTTTTTATTACAGCACATTATTAAATGTCTCAGAGTTGTAGCTTGTAGATAGCATTACAACTACTACTGTAAATATCACTAACTTTTCACACTAGAACCTAAGAAGTGCCATCTCCTATGGTTTTTCTTGGATTTCCTCTTTTGCTGGGAGCTAGAAACTTTCAAACACCAATAATGGCTGCTACTGAGGTTTGCCTAGCAACAGTTTTATGCAAACTTATTTGCTAAGAAGTCTGATTCAGAAGTAGTTTAGTTTTCAACATGAGTGCAGAATCGCAACATAATTATTGGCAGTGATGAGGAACCTTCTTGGAGTCTTATGTCAAGTTTATTTTAAAATTATTGTAGTTCATTCTTGCTGGTGCCAGTCTACATCTCTTGTCATTGCCAACAGTTTGAATCAGTGCCATTGATTTACCATCACTGGCCTTTACAAAGGTAACTGTGTAGAAATTAAAGAAACTTAATTTCTGTAGAGTTTTAATTAAAATATATGTATGTATCTTTTTCTGAGAAATACATCTCATAAGATGAAGGATTTCTCTCAGGAATCCAACTCAAACAGCTAATTTGATCCAACTCAAACAGGTAACAGTTTCTACAGAAACATGATGTTCTGTAGAATCAATTCTTAAAATGTTAGAAGTGTTCAGTTTGTAAATTTTAGTTAATTATCTATTAGATACTGCCCAACTGTACTGACTATACAAGATCGATGCAAAGTATTATTTTTTATCTCCAAATCTCTTTAATGCTTATGATACAGCTTTCCCATTTCCTCTTTCTTTAAAGTCAATGATCAGCTGACTTTGATCTTTTGCTTCATAATTAGAAAAGACTTTGCTTAAAAGTATTCACCCTGTTATATTTGAATGGTAACATGGGGAAACAATGTATATAAACTGTATAATTGAAGATGATATACCAATTCAAATTAATTTAGATGATTATTCATGCTGAAGGTGATAACAATGACTGTCTTTTCTGTATCCATAGGAATTTGATTTCTGGCAAGGTTTCATTTGTGGGGTAAATTATTCCAGAAGTCTCTGTGTAAGAGATGTAAAAATACTGCATAATGAGTCAAAATCATTAATAACACCATCAGTAAAGGTAAAGAAGTGAGTTTCTCAAACTTTATTTTACTTTTTAGAGGCATAAAGAAATTTTGCTTCTCCCATTTCTATTTTTGAATTGCTAGTAAATGTCCTGTATTAGCAATTTAAAGTAAATAAAATTCAGGAATATTTCAGTGATAAAAAGTCCATTAAGATTTACTTTATCCAAATGACCATTTTGCATATTTTAATTTAATCCACTATCCTTAGCTCAAATCCAGTTCATCTATTTGATCTTTTAAATCAAATATCAGAATGTATGATTAACTGAAGTCAATCCTTGACCTCCTGTACACGTCTCCTAAAATGGAAGTCTAAGCCTGTATATTACCTTCAAACTTTTAGAAAGCCACCTAGCTTATTCAGGATTGAAATTGTAGAACTTAATAGTCAAAGCTAATTATAAAGTCATTCTGAGGCAGAACAGAGACAACCAAACCAGATGGAATCCATTACCAATCATACTCATGAGACTGTCTGGCATTATTAAAATGAATAACATTTCCATGTAGCAGTGTCTGTTTTAATCATTTTCTGTCTGGGTACCAACACTAGAGATACTTCTATAAGCTTTATGTAGAAGTCACCTCCACTCATTGCAGCAATAGGTGCTGTCACACTTGAGTCTTTCATCTTAATTAAATGGACAAGTCCAAAAGGAATTTGGAGATTGTAGGATGCTTAAAGAGAGACAAACCCCAGAAAAATAGTACTGGAGATATTAAAATGAAAAGAAATATAAAAAACGTGTTAACAGCTGATGAGCAAGACAGTGTTACTTTAGATGAACGAAGAAAGAAGTTGTTTTCAGTTTGGAAGCCCTAAGAAAAACTGTGGAATAAAAGACCATTTCTTGTTAACAACCCCACCCCTTCCCTTCATTTTAAGGAAGAGAAAGAGTAGGGAAGCAGGGCAGTAAATGCCACTTAGAGATTCTGAGCTTCTGGTAAGCTTTCAAAATTCATTTGGGCAGACTGAAAGGTATGTCTCCACTTCTTATTCAGACAGATGTGTCCTTAAGCCATCTGCACTCCCAAGTAATCCACAGGCATTATCATGTGAGTCCAACCTAAATCATGGCTGGTTAGTTGAATACTACCCTAACCACTGCTATATCACTTCCAGTGCAGAGCTAGCTTGGGTCTACAGGTCCCAGAGCTCATGGAGGGGGGCTGTTTATGTGCAAAACTCTGCATTAACGTAATAGCACAGGAACAGGTCTAGACCCCTGTGCAAAAGGGAAATTTCATCAGTATGTAATAACTTCTATTATTTTGAAAAATTATCAACATCAGGTATGAAACTAGGCACAAAATTACAAGTCTAATCATCTTGGTATGAAACATAGCCAACATGTTTACAGGGCTATTGATTATTCACATTTATTTTTTTAAGTTTCACAACTGAAAGGCAGGCTCATGGGGCTGGAGATGTGGAAAATGAGATTTATAACTTACAAATTAAGATAATAATGTCTTAATTTTCCTGTCTCAACATTGTGTTACTCACCCATTGTACATCACTCACTCTGTCCTACACACACAGGCAAACACGACATGAGTTTTAGCAAGTTGGGTTATAAGCCTGTGAGTTTCACACAATTGTTCTCATTCATTAAAAATYATAAATGAAAATAGAAATTGGTGGCTTTGACTCTTCTGCATTACAGTCAGTAAAGCTACAATATATATGTAGGGATTTAAAATTAAAAAAATCCATCAAGTTCTACGTACAGATGACCCTGTTTAAGTTTAGGGACATGCAGCAAGATACTACCTTTAAATACTGCCTAACTCAATGTATATATTTGCTCAAATTTAAGCAGATATCTATGTGAAAAAAAATCAATATTATCTTCTGATTATCATGCTTAATTTGGATAATGTGTGCTTTGAGCAAGTCTCCTGGTTCCTGCTGTCATCTTCTCAGAGAAACTCAGAAGAACCTTGAGTTGCACATTTTGATATATAGTCCATTTCACCCAAAATTCATGCTATGTATGCCAGTTATACTTTCCAAATATTGTGGTTTAACCCCAGCCAGCAACTGAACACCATGCAGCCGCTCGCTCACCCCCCACTCCGGTAGGATGGGGGAGAGGATCGGGAGGGCACACGGAGGAAAACCCGCGGGTTGAGATAAAAACAGTTTAATAATGGAAATAAAGCAAAGTAGAACAGTGATAATAACAATGATAACAACAATAACAGAATATACAAAACAGGCGATACACAATGCAACTGCTCACCCCCACGTGTTCCGAACCCACCGCCCGAACCGTGCGCCCCCCCCCCGAAGGAACCGTCCCCGGTTTTAAGCTGGGCATGATGTCACATGGTATAGAATACCCCATTGGCCAGCTGGGTCAACCACCCCGGCTATGCTTCCCCCCAGGTCCCCCTGCACCTCGAAGGGCAGGGGAGGGGGAGGCTGAAAAGTCCTCGGTGCAAGCACCACTCAGCAACAACCAAAGCATCAATGGGCCATCAACATTCCTTTCATTACCAAACCCAAAACACAGCTACAGGGAAGAGAGTTAACTCTGTCCCAGCCGGAACCAGAACACCAAATTAGATCATTAATTAAAGAAATTGAGAAGTAATTTATCAAATACTGTAAAATAACACAGTAAATTCGTAGTGATTATCTGTTAAAAAATCACTCATAAAAGTGCATAAATGGCACTAGGAGTTGATCCCGTTTAAACAGAAAGTTGGAGGTTAGACCCTTTTCTTGAAGAGTAGGAACAGTGGACTCAAGACTCCTGAGGGTCATATAGGATTCAAAGGTGAAGTCTTTATCTCTGGGTGTCTTCTCACCATGTGGGTCTAGTATAGAAATATCTGCCTCCTGCTCTGGTGTGCAGCGCCTGCCCTCAGAGAAGGATTCAGGGTTCTGAACAAGCGGGTGGAGATGCTTACTGTGATGTTCTGTGTTGAACATTTGGACCCCATTTAACACTTTCTGCAAGCTAGCCTGAAGAAACACTCTCTCCAGCTGTTGAGTTGCAGTGCAATGGCTTCTAGCCTCTGTGTGGGAAGAAAACGTGCTTCATTTAGGAGCCCTAATCCAAGGTGCACCTTTAAACCTGGCTGATTCCCACTCCTTCGGGATCACTTCATCATAAAAAAAAAAMCAAACATCTGAAATTGAGGGAAACCAGCCCCCACCCTAAAATTTGTCTTTAAGGAGGAAATTTTCTAACAGGGTAGTTTTTCCCAAATTAAATCTAGGAAAGTATGTTATAGCTGCCCCTAGAAAGACTGCAGCAGCACCCAGATTGAGTTGTAAAAGGTCATGTTATCACTTCTCCAATGTCTTGGCCCTTCATTCACCCAAGCTGGGGACTGGCCAGTGTAATACTACCCAGGAATCCCATACTCCTGGGTTTCCATTTACTTTAAAGTAAGTACTGCAGGTAAGATGAATCACCAGCTCAAGGTGCTTCTCTCCCCAGTGACCATAGCAGGGATCTAGATGACTAGCTCAGACTACAAGCCTAACTCTTACATAGTAACGTTAGGCAAGATGAATCCCAACTTGACTGCATTAAGGCATATCTAGAAATTTCTCATGGATCTAACAGCCATTGGATGCACTAACACAGAGTGAGGAAAAAATATTTTAGCAATGAGTATGAATCAAGCTATGTTCAATAAATCCTACAATTATTCTTAAAAATAAGAATGCTTTCTGTGTTTTAGCAAGACAAAAATAATTATTTAGCTGAAATGGCATGAAAACCAGCTGGTTTCTCTAGTTGCATATTATTGGATTTCTCATTTATGAACTTTAAAATGAATGTATGCAATAAAGCAGACCAACTGAGCAGAGTTCAATATGAAATGTATGACAAGCAGATCCCTTGCCCTTCTTATGAAGCAGATGGAAGACAGGTAGCACTAAAAAAATACTATTGGGGAATCAAACTGGCAAAAATTCCTGCATTTGCAGCATTAATGTTTTATTGGCAAAGATGCAAGTATACATGTAGCCTACTTTCATTTTCCCAGAGCACAACTGAATTAATGCTGTCATGTTGCTCAGGGTAACAGACTCCCACCTAAGAGTCCTCCCACGCCACAAGATCAATGGGACCCTGGAAGCTATAGCAGAAAGAAATTAGAACGTGCACCAAATTGTTGAGGCTGATAAAGAAAACACATTTGCCCTTCATGTATTTTTAAAGAGGTTCTTTTTCATTATGACTTGTAAATGGCTCCTCTGCACAGATAAAATTAAAATAGGCTTTTTTCCCCCTGCTTTTGGAAGTCTGCATGGCTCCCATCCTGAGGATGATAACATTTAAGGATCATAGATTAAGACGGTCCACCTCCCCGCTTTGAGTCAAGGTCAAGTATAACTGAACAGCCCCTGACAGATGTTTGTCTCATATGTTAATCATAAAAATACTCAGCACAGAGATTCAACAGCTTCCCAAACTAGGCTGTTCCCCTATTTGACAATCCTTACAATTAGCAATGTTTTCTAATATCTCATCTTATTAACTGTTGAAGCAAATTTAAATTTAACTGATTTTTTTTTTTTTTTTCTAGTCCTGTGCTCTACAACTGTGGAATGTTACTCTTTGGTATAACATTTCATATATTTGAGATTTTTTATGTTCCTTGCTCTGATTTCCTCTGACACTGTTATCCTACCTTTTCCTCTCCAGCCTTAACAATCCCAGTCTTCTCAGGTTATGTAGGTTGTTTCCAAATTTCCTTTCTTACTGATCTTCTCTGAGTTCCCCCTACTGTGTTTAAAAATGCTTGAAACTGATCTTTATATACCAGAAAGACCTTGTAATAAAATAATTATTGTCTTACAATAATGCATATGAAAATGACATCTGTCTTTAATGGAAAAACAACTGAGTTGAAAACATATTTCCAGACTTTATATTTCACCTCTTTAAGCTTTACTTCTGTAGCATTATGCTCAGCTAGTTAATTCTCTATTTGTAGTTATGCATTTGATTTTCATTCCTAAATGTGATATCTCCACTTGATACTAAGAAAAATCATCTTACTGGTATCACCGTTTCTCCAGTTTACCCACATAATTTTGAATTCAAATCTGATTCGTCAGAGCTTTTTAAACCTTTCTGAGGTCAATATCATACAGAGATTTTATAAGCATATACCCTATTTTATCATCCAAACATCCCACTAGGTATGTCCTGATTTGACAACAAACCATTGATAATCACATTGAGAATTCAGGTTTTCAACCATTTGTGCACTGAATTAGTAACACTCTCATCTTTTCTGTCTTTCCCTGACTTGCCCACTGTAGCACTGGGTAGAACCATGTCCAGAGGGATGCTGGGATCAAGATGCTGCAACCACCCCTCTGGTATTGACAGACCAGTAACCCCATCAAACGATTAGACTGATCTGACATTATCTGCTCTTGACAAATTCAAGAGTGGGTTGTTATTACCTCTTAGGTGTATAAACATGTTTCTGTATTATTTCAAGCACCAAAGGTAAATGAACTGTTCTGGAAATCCATYATTCTTGTTTTTCTCCACCACAAGGAAGTTTTATCTAACCTTAGCAAGTATGTTATCTCTCCATTAGAGAGATGTACAGATGTGCTATGTACCAGATGTACCAGATGTACTGGTATTAACAGTAATAACAGTACCAGGTCAAAACTGACCATTCTTTTGTGCAGCGTCAAAGCAGAAAAAAGCATTGACAATATTTTCTGTTTCATTCATTATATGTTCAGTTTCAGTTAAATAAATATTGTTTCTTTTTTAAAAAAAACTGATGTATTTATTAAAACATTWAGAAATATCTTTTATATCCCTTACTAGCTGAAACTCTTTCTGCATGTCAGCCTTTTGGATTTTTTCTCATACTTAACCTGTTTTCTGTATTCATGCATTTTCTACGGTTCTTTTTTTGATCTTCAGGTCATGAGGTAGCTATGATATCTCAACACCCTACTGAATAAATGCAGGAAGTTGGTATACTAAGAAGTTTGTTTATTTAACTGATTTTAATATTATTTATTTTTATTTAAACAAAAAAAAGTTATCCAAAGAAGTGTGGAAGTAACCCTTCACTCCAAAGCTTGAATGCTTTGAGACAGTGGGAGGAGGCACCCTTAATTTGAAAAAAGGCAGAAAAAATACAGTAATTTAATCATGTGAATAATTTATTCTGATGAAATATAAAACAAGTTCTGTTTTTAAGTCAGAAATCAGTGGAATAAATTTCAAAATTATTTTAGTTTCCGAATTTCTGCAAGTTAAATAAAAACCAAACAAACCCAAACAAACAAACAAAAAATCTATATTGTTTTAAGAAAGGTTGATAACTTCTTGAGGAACACCCTCCATGAAAAGCCTGCATGCATGGAGAGGAAGTGAAAATCAGGCTACTRTACATTGTTTATGCAACATACCTTTTCTGGCTCAGATGTCCATTACCTCCACTGGAAGAATGAACTTAGTTTTCCAGACAAACATATCTAGGGTTTGTTTCTCTTTTTTGCCTTTTTTTTTCTGAAAAAATGTCTGATTTGAGGTTTGCAAGTTTTAAGACCTTTCCAATACTATAAAAGGGAAAGTAACAGAGACACTTGAACTTCCCATGTAAAGCAAAGGCCTAAAAGGGAGACACTGGGAGTGGGCAGGAACATCTTGAACAAATGGATATCTTCACATTAATGATGGTGGCCCCTGAGACMGAACAAAAACGGAAATTACTGAAATAAAGCCCATGTGGTAGAAAAGCCTCTGTGTTGTTACTGTCAGTTGAAAATACCTGTCCTTCCCTTCCCTGGTCTGAAGACAAGGTTTTTGCTACTGATGTGACAAACCTGTAAAGAGACCCTTAAACATTATATGAGTTCTCAGGTTCCAGACAATGAGAGCTGCACACACTAGTTATAAAAATGGGGAAAAAGAAAAAGTTAAAACTGCTCAGTGGATGGAATGGAGATTTCTAGATTAGGGTTAGACAAATCACTCTCTAGACTCCATTTACACTATTGACTAGATCTCCACTAACTAAAATGATATATTAGGCATTTGGTTTATATGTAGAAATCTTTGTTTAGGTGTCTTAATCCACCAACTGAATTCCACTCAGTCTCTGAATGTAGATAAATTAAGTAACATTTCTTTCCTTGTAGGATATCTACTAATGATCTTCAAAGTAAACTAAAGTTCTCGATTGACCCATTGTTTATTTTCCTTTTCATTTATTATCTATACCTATGTCACTTCACTGTTGTAAAGGTATTTTTCATTGTCATGTGTTCTTCATTGCTTTTTATTAATGTTGCTGAAATAGTAAGATAAGAATCAATTCTTATTATCCATTACTGTGAGAACCTAGGTACCTTTGGCAAAATTCCTGAAACTGTATTGATGCCCATCTCAACTTTGGGAATCAGAACCTTACTCCCCTTAAAAAAAGCAAAACAGAACACAAAAACACTTAAGCCTGTAACTACATGATGTTGGCATGACAAACAGCCCCAAGAGGGCCACTAATCTGTTTTCCTCCTTCTCTGAGCCCGGCTTGAGACCCACAGTCGTAGGGGACCATATAGTAACAAATTGCAACAAATTAGCTGATTTCTGTTAACTGTTTACAGAAACAGTCCTCTAAGGCATTTACTGTGAAGCAGTTCAAATTACTGTCACTTTTTTTAACTTCCTAATGCAGTGTTTGTTCTTGCAATTTTAATAATTCAGCATAGTCTTATGTATGTATATATGTGTGTGTGYGTAACCATGTATGCAATGTTGCTGCATCTAGAACTAGGCTCTTGCCGACAGTTAAAATGTGATGCCTCACATCATAAAATTCTGGTTTTAGTTTCTTAAAATTTTACTTGAGTTTAATTTTTCAGGCTAAAGTTTTCCAAGACAGCAATTGGAAACAGGCCCAATTTTATTAGAAATTTTCCTCTAGAACATTTCAATGATGCTAATATCAGACAATATGTACCCCTCTTAAAGAAAATTGTACACTCTGGTACCTACACACTTTGAAATGTAGAAATGACGCACTCTAGAGTTACAGATACACTTTGCTAATCGTATGAAAATGTATCCAAATATGTAATTTATTCCAAAAAAGATTTCTCTTCATGGTCAGCCGCGTGACTAGTAGCTACCTCTATGCACCAGCTGCTTATTCACTATGTTGAATTGCTACTGCTTAAGGTCTTTAATGGATGGAAAGAGTAAATTTGACTTTTTCTTCAGTCACTCCTTGCAGCTGGTAGAGACTATTTTAGGAGGGGCTGGTTTGGTGTCCTGCTTTTGAAGTGAGAGCAGAAAAACTTGTCCTTGTCCTTCCACTATGGCCCAGGGAGCAGAAGGAGGAATGTAGTGTAAAGTAAGCATGAAAAAAAGAATTCCTTTGAATGCCAAAGAAGGTTAGAGGAGACCTAAGGCAAGCTAATCAGGCACAGAAGACAGCACTTCGAAAGCACACAGAGCAAAAGGCAAGAAGTTTCCCAGCTACTTTTCTTCTTCCTATTCCAAAGGTCCTGTGACCATGATTCTGCTTGTAAGTAAAGTGCAAGTGATTCATAAGGGCTTTGCACCAATTAGTTTTCATTCCCATGATAGTGTCTTGCCTCTATTCTGCTAACCCTTTCTATGACCATTACTTCATTAACGATTTCTACCTACTCTCTCTTGGAAGATTTCCTTTTCAGTAACCATAAAACCTATCACAAGGCTACCTTGCCYTGTGTGTGTTTCCTGGTAGATAAATATGTCAGAGTAAGGTAGTATTTCATCTGTGCCTTACATTTCTTCAAGTTTTAATTAACTTTCTTCTCAATCTGGATATTATTCTCCTGAATGAAAAGAAACAGTACCACAATCTCCCAGTACATAGTGTATTTCATGCTTTATATTACTTATTAATATTCCAATTTGTTTTCTGGAAAACGTTAAACATTTTTTCAGACAAAACATTCAAAGTTCTTGGGTTTTTTTCTCTTTACTTTTTAATTATTATTTATATTTTTTAATGCTCTTACTCTGGATGTTCTATTCTGGAATGCAGGCAACTGGAGTAAGGAAAGAAAAGGTTGTTAGGCTTCTTTATGTGTGAAAAAAACATCAAATCTTAGTTGCCTACTGGGTGCCAGAAGACTGTACATGGAGAAACTTTATGAAAGTTAAGACTTTTGTGATCTCTCTCTCACACGCACACGCACACGCACACTTTCCCAGTTTGGTCCTGTCAGGCTGCCCTGAGTTGTCCTGGTTTGTCAGATTAGATAATATTTCCAGAATGTTCTGTCCTAGCAAAGAATGTTTATGTCCTTTGTGCCTGCCTGTCAGGTTCAACACCTGTAATATTTTCCCACATCACAGATTGTCTCCTTGAAACAATATGTGATAACCCCCTGAATTCTTAGGTATTACAAACTTTGAATTTAATTTTAGGGTATAAGATATATTCGAAATTGGCTTCTTATCTTCTGCTTCCAGAAAGTCTGCTTTTTTTTTTTTTTTTTTTTTAATAAACATCTCTTTAGAAAGGCACTCTGCCATCATGATATTAGGTCTAGTTTATATACAACCTGTGGTTGTATGTAAAAGTACAGGACATAACATTAAGTTCCCTAAGATGGATGCCAGAAGTATAATTCATATACTGTGAAGTAGGACACATCACACAATCAAACTGTCAACCTCTCTCTTTTGTTCACATCTTTAAAAAAGAAAGAGGAGGGGATGGCATCTGGGTATGTGGATTTTGCTCTGTGATTGTTTGGTAACCAGAGACTAATACCACGCTTTTGCTGTTCATGCACATACAAAGGTCCCATGACAGGACAAAGGGGTAAACGCTGCAGGAAAGAGAAAGCGAGTGAGGAAGTCCCACAGGAACTTAGAGAATCACAGGTAAGTCAATATAAGAAAAGTGTACAGTCCCATAAGGGGAATACTTTAACATTTTTAGATCATATTGATCTGTGTTTTATATTTGGTCGTTATGTTCATTTGGCTAATAACTTTTCAGACAACATGACAAGCAGGTAAATTATGTTTATCAAACACTTGAGTTCTGGCATAGAAGGGGAGCATCAACAAGCTTTGCTTTATTTAGTAAAAAGAGAAGAGTAACATCTAGTAAAAAATCAACGATCTCATGACAATTGTATATATCTTATTGAATACAACCGGAGTTTCAGATTTTTTTGCCAGTATCAATTTTAGTAGAYTAAAGAGAAGCAAACATGTAAGGAACAATTAAACTGATGCATTCATATGTTAGAAGAAGCCATGTAAGAGTGATTGTCCCAGTGAAGAGTATCATGTTGGCCTCTAAAGATTACTGTGGGTCATCTGTTATTCATAAATCTGTATTTTACAGGAAATTCAGTTAATTAAATTTTTAATCTTTGTACGAGATGGATCGTTGTCCCCGTAAAACTGGAATGCATGTATTTTCTTTCTCATTAACTCAGTTGAAAAAATATGCAACAAGTGATTGCTTTTATTCCTCCCCCCCATGTATATATGTATCTTCACCTTGTATACAAAGACACACTCCCTTGCACATGTGCACATACCTATACATTTCTGAGTTGAGAGCAAATCTGGAGCACACCTGTCTTCAAAATATTTTATTTATTTATTTTCAAAGCCTAAAGAGTGAATTTAAAAATGTAACTTCAGTTTTTATCTAAACTATTTTCTTTACTATTGTTTCAGAGTACATCCATCCACAAGAGATTCTAAACAACTGTTCATTCAGACATAATGCTAATGTTTCATGTGTTCCTGTGGCTGTTTCTGTATCGTCCTCTGCTCTTCTGAATAATGAAAATAATAAGACAGAATGGCACTCAGCAAYAGCAAAGGGAGGAAAGTTTAGGGGGCAGTTTGAAAAAAAAAATCTTACTAGAGATTTGGGCAGATTTGATATAAAAGCGGGCTTCATAGGAGAAATAGAAAATGGAAAATTACTTCTGCAGAAGTAACCTAGCCACAAGGGAAGAAAGTGGTCCACCTGCCTGTTTTTGCTATAACCAAAGAGAATTATAAATTGATCAAGCTCTTAGGTGTATTCAGGTAAAGGCCATTGCTAATTCTGTGGTAATTTCTTTTCAGTTTTAATGTTCTACTGTTACATGCAGTGTTAATTATTTCTTGAAGTGTGAAGTTTTACTGAGAATAAGGTTTACGCGGACCAGAAAAATAGGCACCTGCTGCTCCCATCAAATCCTTCAGTTATTTGTCAACTGTTTCTGCAAATCCATTACATATGCAACAGAAAGCACAACTGGCAGAACAAAATAGCAGTCTGAAAAGAGAAACAAAGGTATCATTTTGGCAGTCCAGTGGTATTCATTTATTTCTCATTTATGGTCACATAGCTTGACTCCAAGTGTTTGGCAAAAGAAGCAAATCCAAACTGAGTCATAATTTAAAATCCTATTCCTATATACATATAGAGGTTCATGCAGCATTCCTCTTCCTCTTCTCCATCATCATTATCATCATCAGCAGCAGCTTTTGCACTTTATGACTTCATTATGACATCACATAATAACTTGCATTAAACCTGCTTTTATTAACTCTTTCTCCAGTGTCAAAAATGTACTTTCCTTCCAAACTGCTTTGACAATGTGGTGAATGGATGCATTAAGTCTGACAAAAATCTGTGGTAGTTTTATACTATGGACAAAATTCTCCTAGTTCAGAAGGATGAGATCATCAATGTTAAGAAGCAAATGTGATTAAATGGTTTTATATATTTTCCCTAGAGTATTTATTTCAGCATGGCTGGCCTACAGTGAAAGAGAGATTACTATTTACTTACATAATTTTTATGTTTTCACTGTAAAGCAGTTTAGACTGATAGTTCAACCAACAGATGAAAATGTGGAATATCTACTGCAGAGTTTATAACCTGACATTGTGTGTGCACTTAGTATACTGAACACAAGCTGAACAGCACTTTGTGAATTGCCAATTATGTTACATAGGAAAGGATTTTATTAAAACTATTCTAAACTCTTAGTTAACATTTACCATGTGTGTTTACCCTGTTTGCATCTTATGGTGCCATCTTTTTTCTTTCTTTTCTTTCCTTCCTTTTTTGAATGAATGTGCTATCTGCCATTTGACTTTATACCCTTGTGTGTCATATTTCTCGTATACTACCAACATGGAGAGTCTTCTGAACTCTGGTCTTCCCTTGACGTAGTTCTCTTTCAACTTTCTCCTTTCTACTTTAGGGAATTTTTTGAAGATCCTCCTTACTCCCGCTGTATTTTCTGCAGCTGTTTCATGGGCCACTGTCCTTGAACTTATTATCCTTTTTTCACACAATTTCACATAATTATCTCCAAATAAGAACTATCAATGAAATCAACTAGTGGCTGAATTGTGTCAAAAAAACGTCTTGGCTGCCTTCTGGCATAATCTTATATAAATTTGCTGTCAGCTGAAGCTCAACTTGACTAAAATCTCTCTTAATCTCTCCCACATGAATCTTTCCTTCCTAACTTTCTCAACTATGATGCCATCTTTCTGCTGACATTTAAAACTCCCCTTTGTCTCAGAGAGATTTCTGGGTTTTCATGACTGGGATAAGTTTTATTTCATCTTCTATAAAACCTCTCCC
The DNA here is from genome assembly GCA_030449065.1 of Oceanodroma leucorhoa. NCBI lineage: Eukaryota > Metazoa > Chordata > Aves > Procellariiformes > Oceanodroma > Oceanodroma leucorhoa. The sequence continues at coordinate 697,183 of JASVER010000153.1, read as the reverse complement.
TCCTCTCTAGCTAGATTCTTTCTACTGTAAGTCTCTGATGGTACAGCTGTCCTTCTTCTGGACCCAGCAATGCCTTATTCCCCTTCTCAGCTTATTTCTCATGTTCAGAACAGAGATTGGCACTCCAGCCTGGGTAAGAAGTAGAATATGGATTTTCTATTAAAGAACAGCTTTTATTGGCAGAACCACAAGCAACTATTAATTTTAATGTGAGATTTGGATACCTAGCAGTTATCCAGCTGATTATTGTGTTTGACTGGGAAATTCAATGTTGGGCAACTGGGAAAAAGTATATATCAGGGTTTGTATACTAACGAAATATGTGGTRGTAAACAGTGTCCAAACTTTAGTCTCAGGAAGCCTTTGTGACTCTAATTATCAGGTAAATTTCCACTAGCCTTTTAGTTACTGTTAATCTTGTGGCCTACATGGTGGCGTGGCCTAACAGGAGCAACACTGCAGAGACAAGTTCTCAGAACAAAAGGGTTTGGTGTTTTGCCTTCTTTTTAATCCCCAGAGAAAATTCCAAATGAAATCTCCTTTAGAAGAACATATTTCAGTCAGTTTCCTCTTCTGATCATTAAAAAGTAAGAATTACTCTTATCCATGCTCCAGTGTGTTGCTGTCATGTTGTTGGGCTTCAAACATCATTCCATCTATAAGATTCATTATTTTCTTTTCCATTCATCTTTAAAACTCTTATTTTCTGTGATTCATTCCACCAATTCCAAAAACAAAGCAAAGCAGCAGAACTCTTAGGTCACTGGAATGGGATTTGTCTCATCTAATTGTAAATATGTACAATGTGGACAAGTATACGTGAGATATAATGGCACTGGTTTTGTCAACAGAGAAATATAAACACTTTTAGGTGTGATTCATCTGAATTACTTTATTCACCTACTTTATATTCAGTAAATTGTACCATGGACAGTGAAGGCAGTCTATGGCACTGTCTCAGATTAAGGACTCCTTTGCAGATATCTATAGTAGCTCAAATGCATCCCAGCCTTGGTGCCCAGTATCAAAATCAGAGGATATCATGTTAGCCATTGTCCTCATGGATTCCCTTAAGCTATTTGTTGTCATTTGTTACCTTTGTATTATGAATTATTAGCTTGTTTCGTATGGTACAGTGCATTGCACCATGGGTCCTGCTTCCTACCTTGGGCTATTGGTAATATTATGATAACATTTTGCACTGTGGCACAATAATCAGTAAGCAGACAACAGGTTGAAGAGAATTTAAGATTTGTAGAGGGTTTTTCTCAGGCTTTCCAAGTCTTGAGGAAAAGACAAAGAGCATTGACTCTTATACCTGTGGAGTCTGAGCACTTCTGCTCTTAACTTCCAGTATTTCAGGTTCCCTGACAGAGGGCTTGCCCCAAGGTTGTTCTAGTTCACTCACGGAGGCTGTGCATGTGTAGTTTAATTATTGGGAGCATTGTAAGTTCATAAGTCACATATTGTAAAATTCTCTTGCTCTGTGTTTGCTATGGAACCCGTTAACAGACAACTGTTTAGTGTTAGATGTGAGCATGAGCTCGTATGAGAACAATATCATGTTTAACCACACTAGCCCTTTTACAAATGGACTATTATAAATGGACAGTCTTTTTACGTTGAGATTACCTCCTGTTGAATATCTTATACTGATGCTGTAGTTAATTCTCAGATAAAGTAGCCAATTTTTCAGGAATTCTTTGTGTTTGGAATATCACGATCGATAAAGAAAACATAATTTTTAAAGCTCTCCCATTTTTCACTCTTTTTTCACATTTACTAATGTGTCTGTTAGCATACTGACATCACTAGCATAGGTAGTGTAAAGTTAGCTATTAGGCTCAGTGAGCAAACCACTCCTGGGACAGAAGTAATTTGCCTTGAAACAGCAGTCAGATCATACGACTAAGATTTCTGGATGTCAAATGGTATAACCTCTTGGACATACCTGTCTAAAGGCTCTGATATATTTTTGAAACAAGTCTACAAGGTAAGAGATTATGGAAAGAATTTTTTTTTTTAATTATTTATCAAGACTTGGATAGAAACCATCATACCATCTTTTAGTCTAGTACTCTGGCCTAATACTGGAGTATTAGTCATTATTCTTGAAAATAGTTTTCTTATGTGTCTATTAATGCAGTAAATATAAAAGCCAGCATTATGGCAAAAAGCATGCTGTTATTAAAATGCTGATATCCAATGTAACAGAACATGAAATTTTATCTAAGATAAGGATCTTGATTTATTCAGCTAAAGAAGGTTTGTGTGTCTAGATTTATGTTTACCTACTCTGGAAAACTAAGACTAAAAGTTTCAGTAGAACTAGGAGATATCTTTCTAGTTAATCATGTAAATGTTTTCTTCTTTGAGAATCATGAGACTGACTGAGATAAAATAATGACAGGAATGGATTTTCTGAAATATTTTTTTATGTTTTCAATCATATTACAATCAACCCCATCTGTGATTAATACTGCTCGTATGATTCTCTCAGTCCTCCCCCCCAGTACACACAAGTTTTCTTCACTCAGAGTTTTGTTTTCTAAAGAACTGATGATCTGCATTTGGAGCCAAAGAAATTGGGCAAGGGCTTCTTTTCCTGGGAGCCATTAAACTGCCTTTAATTAGTATCTTCCAAGGCCATTAATGAGTTTTCACCATACAGTAACTCATGTTAAAAAAAAAAAGAAAAAAGGCTAAAATAAGCCAAGGTAAAACAAACCTAGCAAGCAAACACCCTGCAGTGCATGAGAGATGTTGAAAGCCTCCTGTCACAGAAAAACATCACAGAACTCTTAAGCCAAGTCATTTAATAAAGTTGAGGCAATAAAAAACAGAACAAAAGCAAAAAATCGACCTGACATACTRCTTCAAGCTATAGCTATCTCTTCAATATTGTAGAGCATATGCTTTTCTGTACCTACTACCTTTATGAAGATAAAAATACTCATAAGGGGAGGAAAAAATTACTTGCTTGTAGGTTGATGCTTAGTTACTTTGCTCAATATTTATTCAACTCGAGCTCAAAACACCTGTAATTATTACCATTTTCTCAAACAGGCTACTTCTGCTGAATAGCCTGTACCTACGGCATGACAGAGGCCAGCTCCTCGTGGGGTCCATGTGAGATCCAATCTTTTGTTCCATGTTGTTAGTACAGTCCTGAAGAAACACTTCAGGGTGTCAGCTTAGGAAGTGTTTCCATGACACATACTGTTCAGTGGAAATACTGAGACTGGACTGGGGAACTAATCCACCAYTAGAATGTTGCAATTTTCCCCCCCTGCTTTCCAGCCCATTAAGCCCCATAGAGGTGAGCTCTCACACCCAGCACTGAGTTCTGCTGCCCCAGTCACACAAAATGGTACCATGTGTGTCAAAACAAATGGCAGGAAACAAAAACCAGTGGAGGATTTTTATTATGAGAGCCTGGCATTTTTTGAATTTAACTTTTTAAAATTTTCTTAATGGTACTGATTGTAGTAGGATCTTGAATTAGATGTTGAAATTATGTTTCTTGTTCAGATAGCATAGGAGCACTGCCTGATTCCTTAACCATAAATAGTCGTATTGTATCTTAAGTAACTTGATGAAACTGGATTTATATGCCTAGCTTGTAGTCTTCTTCCTGCAGGAATCTGAGAGCAACCCCCTGTCTATTTACTCCTCTTTCCATGAATATATGAGCGAGTACTGCACATATTTTTCCTTTTTCTACATATGGGAAATTTCAATAAGGCAAATCTTGAAGACCTCACATGCGACCATTCTACTGCTCATGAGACACACTTTTTTAATGTGCTGATATGGCATACTTTTTACCTTGGTCCTCCAGCAGGCTCAGCAGTGGATAATCCTATCAATATAATGACCTCAGAAGAACCTACACCAAGCTAACTGTCACCTATCTCTTCTGTGAGTTATAAAACCAAATCCTGACATGCATCTGATTCCTTTTTCATTTGCTGACTATATTCTTCAGTAAAAGACTTTGCAAATCAGTAACCTCTATGATAAACTGTTTGTTGTCACTGTACATTCAAATGTAATTCCTCTCATGCTCTTATATTTCAAGAAAAGTCAAAATAAATTGCTGTAGTTGGTTTTATTTTCCCTTTTTGTCCTTTATATTTACTCAGTGAAACCCTACCTAGAATTTAAATTTCTTCAAAGGCCTTTGAAGGCAATGTTCCTGCCCTAGCTAACAGATGCCAGAAACACAAATGAAAATGACAATGTTCCCTCTTTCACCCAGGAGCCTCCTGGCCTGTTCCAGTCAAAAGCAGGAACTAGCAAGAGAGTCCGTATTTTCTGGTGCAATGCTATTAGCTGAACAAGAATGGTTAATTGACTACACATCTCTTAGTCCAATTATTTGCCACATGAATGAGGGAAAGACTGACTCAGTCACTCTATCAATACTTTGTGGATGAATGCTAAGCAAAGTAATTGTTGAATGAACCTTGTTTTCAGCATAGAATTCACCTTGAAGAAACCTTAGTCTTTCTACAAAGGAAATGACAAGATTCTCCTTTTGCACCATCTTAGAGTCAAAGAATCATAGAATAGTTTGAGTTGGAAGGGATCTTTAAAGGTCATTCAGTCCAACTCTCCTGCCATGGGCAGAGACATCTTCAACTAGATCAGGTTGCTCAGAGCCCCATCCAACCTGACCTTGAATGTTTCCAGGGATGGGGCATCTACCACCTCTCTGGGCAACCTGGTGCAGTGTTTCACCACCCTCACTGTAAAAAATTTCTTCCTTATATCTAGTTTAAATCTACCCTCTTCTAGTTTAAAACCATTCCCCCTTGTCCTGTCGCAACAGGCCCTGATAAAAAGTCTCTCCCCATCTTTCTTAAAAGCCCCCTTTAAGTACTGAAAAGCTGCAATAAGGTCTCCCTGAAGCCTTCTCTTCTTCAGGCTGAACAACCCCAACTCTCAGCCTTTCTTCATAGGAGAGGCGTTCTATCCCCCTGACCATTTTTGTGGCCCTCCTCTGGACCCGCTCCAAGAGGTCCATGTCTTTCTTGTGCTGAGGACTCCAGAGCTGGATGCAGTACTCCAGAGCAGAGTAGAGGGGCAGAATCATCTCCCTCGACCCAATCTTAAGAGTGCACTAAGCAGCATGCTAAAAACAAAAGCTAAGAATATAGCTTTCTGTTTGAGATTTTATTTGCTGAAATGGGATATTTCCTCAGGCCTCTAACTTTGACGTTATAACCCAGGTAAGGAAGTGGTATCCTAAGGGAAAAAGAAAAAGAACTTATGCTGAACTTCACCTGTAGCTATGTAAAACACGAATGTTTACTAAATACGCATGCCTTCGGTTTACCTATAAAAGTTCAGTGATTCCCTTCTGCTTGGAAAGGCTTCAAAATATGGCTTCAAAGCAGCTTATGCTGGGAGGCCATGGGCAGCCGTGACCGACTTCTGCAATTTTTCATCCAGATTCGCCAGCCCATAAAGGAAACAGGCTTCATGCCCTTATGGGGCTTCATTGAATGCATTTCTAGTTCCTCACCAGAAGAAGATTTCAGAGCCCTGTGACAAGCACTGAAACAAACTTTGAAGTTAGAACAAGGAATGGTTGAGAATCCCTTTGAGGAAGAAGTCATCAGTCCCTCAAGGTGACCACTGCTTGAAGACTGAAGAACCAGGCCAGAGTCTAGGCAAAGTGAGAATGATGGAGAAAACTCTTGGGAATACTCCCTTTGCCCAGGCTTCTGAGCATCTGACTCTGAGCTACCTTTACTGATGGTTGTCTCACTCCTGTATGCAACTATGAAGCACCTTTAAAACTATAATGTCTATTTTTTCCTGCAGACTTTATAAAGGAAAATCTAGTTACCTTCAGCAACCACTTAAGCACTAGTGATGCTTCAGATACACTTCCAGAATAGCTCTAGTTTGCCTAATATAATTGCAAATCGACTTAGCCTATATACTTTATATTTTAGAATGTAGGCGATGATTTTATCCCATAAGTTTATTGTGGGATAAATACTGATTACGAGGAGCTCATAATGGACCAGCAAATAGGATGTGTGGAGTCCATAGGAATCATACTCTAAGGTACTGATATTTCCCAGTCTGTAAGGACTGTTCCAGTGGCAGTGACTACAACTGGGGCATTCTACCCTAAAACATGTTTCTAGACAGAAAAGACTTTGTATGTTCTAGAAGTTGTGAAGAGGTTATTGATCCTGGTTCAAGCAGGAGGATGGCTTCTGGGTGTCCCTTTCAACTGGAATTATTCTACAATTCTGATTCTAATTTTTCCATGGAGGACAGTAATGACTAATGTTCCCTGCAGCTTAAGCAGAAAGGGATTTCTCAGTTGTTTTATGTACATATTATAAAAGAGCATGTTATAAAAATATTTCTAACTGAAATTCTATCAGTGAGATTTTTTTTTAAATATTTCTGTCATTAAAAAAGAAGTCCAGATATTGAAAAGAAAACAATTTTGTAGACTGTTTCATTAACTTTTATGTCTATCACTTGACTGTGACAGCAAATTAGTTTTGTTTCCCAAGACTCATTAGTAGTTCAGATTTCATACTTGGTAAAAGAAAAACTTTATATATTGCCTATATAAGCTCCTTTCGAAATTGAGCCAACAATTGAAAACTTTGTTTTTAGAGAACAGCTCTTCTTATTCCTCAATACATGTGGGGTATCAGTCCTTGAGAAACTCCTCAGCCACCATAGCACAAAGTTCTGATCTGTCTTTGCTTCTTATCTGACACAGAACTTTATGATTTTAGCTTATTATTAAGGGATATTTAAATGCTCCACCTTTCAGTCTCAGGGAAAGGTAATTCTTGTTCTCATTTCAATGATATTTAATGCAACYCTCAGGATAAATTTTTACTAGCTGTTGAAACTATAAAGCACCTGTGTAAAATAAATTATAGCCCATGTAATTTCAAAGTTCTGGATTTGTAAAATTTTAGTATCCCTTATTTAGGGTATTTCAGGAGAAGGTGAATCAAAAGCATATCATTGTTCTCCAGTGTTGCGACATTGCTCATTTCAGCTTTGCCACAGGTGACAGCCAGGTGCCTTTCCCTGTGCACTCACAGTGTGTGAGCTCCCCGCGTGGAAGGTGACAGGAGTCACAGAACAACAGGGCAGAGGTGACGTTTCAGGTCAAACACACAAACCCAGGGGGGACATAGGTTAGAGGCTTTCCACCTCAAGGTAGAAGTTTACATGCGAGACAAACTTTAGTCACCAGAGAGTGACTAGGCTTGCGATAAGGAGCCCYTAAGTAAAGCAGAGAGTGATTTGATACTAAGCTATGTTAGAAACTAGGATGAGAAACATGTGGCTCCTTCTAATGAGAAAATTAGGGCACTATCCTGGGAGTTAACTGAGCCTTTAACTATTTTATGTGTGAAGAATGATGATGTAACCTGCCATGAGAGGCATTTTCCTGAAGTGTCCTTCACCATAACCTGACCTGACCTGAAAGTCCTGTAACTTTTCTTGCATCCTGGTGTCTGAGAACAAACCACTTGCTCCATCACTGTTTTGGTGGGACAGAGAAACTTCAAACCTTACACTTAGCAAACTTCCTTTTTAAATGAAATATATCTTTATACATTTCATATTGATATGTTATATCATTATACAAAAGTATAATTTCATTTCAATATTTGCCTAAATCTATACCTATTTAAAATTCTCCCCTCCCAAAGGGGAAGGCAACATAACAAAAACAGAAGGGAGTTAACAATGTTTTTCTTAGCATTTCTTCACTCCAAGGAAGTGGTGCAGAACTAAGATCTTCTATGGCACTTTAAATAATCTGCCTCTCTTTCTCAGCAAGATATTGACATGTTTTAACAATTTTGATACAAACCTATGTTGTTCCACTGTCCCATCTTTAATTAATAGACACTTGACTTTCCAGGGCACAAACAGAGTGACATTTTCTTTGTCTTGACTTAGGCTTTTACTACAGTATAGAAACTTAATCTAACAGGGTTTGGTACTTCACCTAAGAAGAGGATTTCAAAGCAATCTTTTTCCTGCCAAATCTGATCAGCTATTTACAGTCTGTCACTGACAATTATGGCAATAACAAGTTTATGACAAGACTGATAAACAGATTCTTGTACAAACTCGTAAGAAAAACTGCCATGATCACTTCATCATCTGACTCAAGGCCACATAATTGGAGAGATCTGCCTCAAAGTCTTATTTTAGGATGACCAATGAAAAGAAACTTACAAATGCAGCTTAACAATCTGGAATGGTTTGCAAGTAAGGCCAAAAATGAAACATTTTGTTCAAGGTTATTAAATATAAATGAATGTTGCATATGGTCATTAGGGTTTATTTAAGATTAGCACAGAATTTAATGACACACACAGGAAAAAAAGATCTCATTTTTAGCATTTTAGCATGCAGCAGCATTTAAAATTATTCCCTCTGACTTTTCCCAGGTATGTAATATCAGAAAAGCCCCTCAGGAAACACTTCACATTTTCATTTATTCTGTAAATAAATATACAGCTGTTTTTCTTTCCCTTTGTGCCCAGAAGACTGTATCATTCAGTAGTTTACTTTAGCCACTTAGGACACCTACTCATCTGGAAGCTTAAAACTTTGAAACGGTATTCTGAAGATAAACTTTTCAAAGCAGAAAAATGACAGATTCAACCTGCATGAAGATGCAGAGCCCAGACCATAGGGCCTGTCACCTGATAGATATCATATAGAGAAATTCTGTGAATATTCCACATTACAATTCCATGCTTCCTAGCTCACAGTGTCACTAATGGATTGCACAGTAAGGTAAATCATTGCCTTTCATGTAAAGAAATTAAATAGCTGTCAGAGGTGGTATTCAAATGTGGTTTAACCCAGATGTCTCTGTAAGAACAAACAATATTTTCTTTTCTTACACTACTTTTTTCTCTAATTTTCAGTAAGTCAGCCTAAGAATGACATATATTTTTTTCCAAAACTGGAAAACATTTCTTTCTGTTTCTTCATCTCTCTTCTTTTTTTTTAATTTTTTTTTTTGAGAGATGTTTACACTGTTGTCCCCTATGTAAAAGGAAGTATCACATCATTTTTGCAAAGGAACATACAGTCAAACAGAACTCTGAAGATCAAAGTCTCTGTCTTTCCAGCTGCACTGTTTAGGGAATAGTGGCACAAAGACCCCTAAATTCAATGGCTTATTTTTAAATACAATTCACTTCAGCTGCAAGAAGATGTGACAATCTAATATTATCTGCATATTTTTATAGCTTCCTTGTGCACRTCAGGTCTTTAGATCTATTTCTAGAAAATTCACATTGTTGGGTTTTGTTCTGTTTTTCTTTTCCCAAAGGTTTAGTAGATATTAATGCTTCTATTAAATTGTAAATATTGGTAGAAGCATACAATGAGTGGAATCTCTCCCATTCACACAGGCACAAGTTCTGTCCGGCTGACAGAAAAATAGAACTCTGCCTCAGAACTATGGAAGAAAATACAGTAGGGATGATACCATTACACACCATACTTCAAAAGCTTTAGGGAAGCATTGTGACTTAGGTCYTGTGTAGATATTGGGGAAAGTAAAATTTTCTAATATCAGCATTTAAAATGTAGGAAATGTTTTAAGGTTGAGAAGAGAAAAAAAAATAAAATCTCCCCTTGATTGTGGAGGTTTCACTACACAGAAAGTTCTCACACCAGCAGAAATTTTCCCAGTCTTGAACAGGAGATTAAAAAAAATCAGATAAAAAATACCCTAGGCTCTTCAAAGAAAGAAAGAAATACAAGAATCCCACATCCTGAAGCCAATTGTGTTGAATGAAAATTAGGTTTTCAAACATTAATATAATTTTTTTGCTGTTTGGCGTATATAGTAACTGTCTTTTCTGACTACATTTAACTCAAGTCATCTGAAGCACCACCTTGGGTCACAGCCACAACTTCAGTCTGTTCTGCATGTATATGAAGTGAATCATGAAGTATTTTGCTGCTCCAGAATTTCCTTACATTAGAAAAATCTCAGCTTTCCATTAAAGTTAACTGCTCTGCCTTTTGCATTATTTTCAAAGTACAAAAGAAACACAGATGGAGGTGGGGTAACCAATAAGTGATATGGGGTGTCCAATAAGGGATATGGGGTATCCAATAAGGGATAAAAGAATATGGTTTAAAAAGAAGGACTACGATTTCTTCAACCTCATGTTAGACTTGTATTAGTAGATGTTGAACTGCAGGTAAGAGCTGCTCAACCTGTGCAGGATATGCAGATTTGGTCCATTACTTTGCTTCAGTTAAGAGAAGAACATGCCAGTTTTTACAACTCTTCTCCTTTCTGTTTCTGTGCATTTCTAAAATTGCCTTATGTTTGTTTCTATTCTTGTTCTTCTCCTCTCTGCTCACAGCAGCTTTTTCAGCTTCTCAGCCTTTTAATGTTTGTTTTTAACCTTGCCAATGAGGCACAGGCTTCAGCCTATGAAGTCCAAAGCTCCTTCAGTCTCCTCTGCTGTCAGCGTGGGCATAGCCCTCGCACCTTAGAGGTTGCATGTACATACCCGTCAAGATTTGACATGTAAAAAGAAGTAGCCTCCATGTTTCTGACTGGTCAACAAGAGTTTGTGCGCAATGTATGAAACCAACAAAGATGCTATGCAACCACTTTACACTTGTGAGTCCAACATATATGGGATCTATCATGTCTGAATCACTTCTCTAATGCCCGTGATGTAGAACAAGTTTGATCTCTTTGGCTAGATTAGACTTGCTCCCCAAGTACATCCAGCCCAGCTTGTCGCACAAGCATGTCCATCACTTCACCTTGCACGCAGTGGAGCATAATTCTGTGCATGCGCAACTGGTACTGTCTGGGATTCCCAGATTTCTCTAGCCCCTAATGGGACTATTGGGACTACTGCCACTATGCTCACTTAGCTGCCTGGACTCTGTAAATCCCATACAGATGATCAAAGAAGCCATACAGTGGTAAATGGTACCTTAGAAAGTGTGCAGGTAGGGAGACTACCTTRGAAACATGTTCATGGCACCATTCCCATCTGGATGGTAAGCATTTTCAGCTATGGATTTACCATGCATATTTGATCTACAGCCAATTTTCTTCAGCTCTTTATTCATCTCCTGTAGTGTACACTGCTGCAGATACATTTTTACAGAGTCATGTCTTGACTAGAGTTACTGCCATTAAACAGTAGAACTCCTTCCAAATCACAGATGAAACTACAAACAGCCTTGAGGAACAGTCAATTGTATCTCAAGGGAAATTAAAAAATCCCCCCGCCTTTTACTACCTACATTTAACCTATTTGGTATGAGGTTTTTATGCCATTAAGCACAGGGGAAATAGTGCTGCCAATATTTCAGACCCTCAGGCTTGCATCAGAAATGGGCTGCTTCAAAAAGTGTATTCAACAGTAAGTATTTAAACTGTACTCAGATCATTATATCAGTATCACAAAATTGGCTCCCAGTGGAAGTCTGAGGTTTTTCTCCTGAAGAGGGAACCCCTCCAGAGTTCATTAGCTTCTTTTCTGTATCATATTGCAATAAACCAAATAAAATAAGCAAAAAAGCACTTACTTAATTTTAACTTTCCTGAAATGGGTTACGTAATATAAGGTTGCTGGTGCACAAAAGTTGTAAAATATATACATTTAATAAGCATTGAAAAGAAATTCTAATTATATTGCTCAGCAAGCAGAAAGCTTTCTATTTCAGAAGTGTTTTTCACCTGTGGATAGCCTACTTTATGAAGTGGGAGAAGAAAGTTTCTGAGCATTACCTGACCTTTTTGAACCTCATGTTTGCAAAAAACATTATGCTGAAACCTTATGTACCAGGCAAGTTGCCCCAAAAGGCATACCCACCATAGCTGTTGCCAGTAGAAAACAGCTGGCAGTTCGAAATCCATCTTCTGCCATCCCTGAAAACCCACTCTCTTCAAAAGCCTTCATGCTGGGAGGTGTGCAGAGGAGTTTCCACGACTGATTAGCTGGCTGTAAAACATTATCTGTTTGTTTATGAACTCACAAAGCAACGAGGACACAGCAAAAATGTCCAYGTCCAGCGCCTTGTGCCTGCTATTGTTGCCCCCTTAGTGAGGAAAGGAGAGACGTATATAACATCATGCAGCTTATAAAATGTGCATGCTGACTTCACTTTTGTAGTACTCCCTAAAACATGGGCCTGTTTCCTGCTAGTGATGATAATTTGGTGCCAATTTTGGTAATTAGATCATTTTTACATGCCTTAATAACAGCATTCAGTACTGTACATTAAGCTCCCACACGGACAACGTCATTAATGCTTTGACTTTTTCCTCTTGAGGAAGCAGTAGGCTGGGTAGTAAAATTAGGAATTAGTCATGTTGCCAGGAAGTAAGAGTTTTATATATGCAGCATAATCTGTTCTGAATATGGACTGTGGTATTTAATTGCAAGGGTTGCAAAGACAAAAGTTCTGAATAAAGAGTAAAAAGAATTTCCAAGAAAAACAATAATATTTTACACTTTATTTTAAATTTCTAAATTATTTAATTGACAAAGAAATGTTATATATCTGCCAAACTAGGTACAATATTTTCTGGACATTAAAAAATAATTTTACATCAAATTACACCATATTACATGCCACAAGTCCATGTAGAATCATAGAATCATAGAATCATAGAATCATTAAGGTTGGAAAAGACCTCTAAGATCATCGTGTCCACCCATCAACCCAGTACCCATGCCCACTAAACCATGTCCCGAAGCGCCACATCCACATGTTTTTTGAACACCTCCAGGGATGGTGACTCCACCACTTCCCTGGGCAGCCTGTTCCAATGCCTGACYACCCTTTCAGTGAAGAAATTTTTCCTAATATCCAATCTAAACCTCCCCTGGCACAACTTGAGGCCATTTCCTCTTGTCCTATCACTTGTTACTTGGGAGAAGAGACCAACACCCGCCTCTCTACAGCCTCCTTTCAGGTAGTTGTACTTTTGTTCTGTCTCCATCAGCAAAGTTTCACCTGTAAACATGTAAGAAAAGGGTAAGCCCCTGTCATTTAGACAAGTAGCAATCAGTTGCCTAAATAACTATCACCTGAATGATATTTTATAGAATCATAGAATAATTTGGGTTGGAAGGGACCTTTAAAG